>JAVJIF010019479.1:0-85793 GCA_038442645.1 Agave tequilana | reverse complement strand
TTTTAATTATTCCTTGTCTGCTCAATAAAGAAGTCTGGGTTTATTTTAGCCTTACAAAAGTTCGGTTCTCAGATATAACCGATGTGGTACTAAAAAAAACACAATAAAAAAAAACTACAATCAAAATAGACTATGGCATAAAACAAGTAGTAACTGGCGTGATGCCCTCATCAGATAACTTTCCATTTTTTTATTTCAAGGAACGAAGCATTTACAAAAAGTTGAATTGTTGTCTCCTAACATAAAATCCTTTTTGTCAGTGAATGAGTTTAAGCAGAAATCTGAGAAACTAGAATTAACTTTATGTCATGCCAAAGGATGAAGGGGACAAGAGGAAGAAAAATGAGATTCTAGGCAGTAAGTGATAAGATTTTATTAACTAGCTCCAACCAGCGAATATGAAAATTGCATTAGCTAAAGCATACAGTTTCACTTTACATGGTAAGGTGAATAGTCTTTTGGAATGATTGGATTTCTGCAAATACAGAGTTACTCTTGTGGTTTTGCATGATTTATTTTTACAAACTCAAAAATTTATAGCCAGTCGCTTCAGCTAGCAGAAATATGCTGCTCTGCAATCCAAGACTGCTCAGGTTCTAGCTGGATTTTTCCAATCTGAAAAAGAACATACCAAAGTAAGATTTGCAGATCATTTTCACAGGAGAAATTGCAGTAAGTATGATTACGGTACCTGTGCATTTTCAACACAGACGAAACTTTGTAGCAGGCTTCCATCTGTAAATGTGGATTCCACAAAAACAGTATCTGACCAGCTGCATGAGCGATAAGTGTCATAGAATGTATATAGAGCAAAGTTTAAGGGAGCAGAAGTCCATAAACAAAACAAAAGAGGTCCAAAAAAAAATACGGTTACATACTTTTTGTTCTTGATAGTTACTACATCTCCCAATCCGTTGTCAAGATGTAGCTCGTCAGGGGCATTGAGGTAAATACAATCAACAAATCCAGGAAAAGTGACCACCTCCCTAAATCACAATGAAAATTGTTAGAACTTGGAATAATTAAATGATTGTGCATCACATGCATGCATAAATCAGGAGCCATACTATGTGCCATCTGACACATGAAACAAAATATTTACAATCTGATATACGCCTACAATGAATAAATGTGTCATTAGCTAGATCAGTTGGTAAAATTAAAGTGGGGTAAGCTCAAAGTGGAAACATGACACAGAGTGTACTGCAACTCAAAGCGGAGAAAGTGCCACAGATAAAATGCCGAATCTTCTACACTAGCTGTTAACCTGACATCAACTATATCAGATGTTCTTAGACAAGGAAAGAAGCGAAACAACAACTATATCTATGGTCTAAGAGCATCAAAAGACTCCTCAAGTACCCCCTCTTCAGTGAATCAAAGTGGCAAGACCACAAACTGATGTGTGAAATCACATTCATCCTATGGCATAACACTACGAGCCAATGGAATCATATTCACACTAATTGATAAATTCATCATCTAGATTCTAGAAAATTAATTTTTTCTACATTGCGGTAGATTATGCCTTGGGAAAAGTACGAGTTCATCATTCAGATTTCAGACAACCACGAAATAAAATATGAGCAGCAAGCCAATACAAACCTTTCCTCCGTGCCCTCCAACGGATTGGAAGGGTCAGGATCCTTGTTGAGAGTTCTACAGCCTTTAAGACCTTTTACTGATGCTCCCGATACAGAGGCCTGCAAAATAATCAATGTGATATAAATGTCTAATTGGACATCTTCAACCTTTTGATATATAATATAAAAATGGAAGCAAATGGTGTAAGACAGAAAAACAGTGTGCTCTTACACTGAAATAAGTGTGCAAAGCAGTGGTAAAGAAGAAGGGCTTCTTGTCGGTATTGGTGATAGTTAAGACAGTAGAGAGACTCTTAGAATTTAGTCTGACCTGCAAAACACCAGCAAAATTAAATGATACCATGAGAGAAAAAATAGTATAGAAATGTGAAGTTGTTATGGAAATCCTCAGATAAGGGTAAAACTGTATCAAATATATTCCACTAATCTATGTATCAATCATAGTACAGCCGTCCACAAGACTAAGTTGTCATTAAACTGTAAGAAGTGGACAGGCCTGGCCTTAATGCAATAAAGATAGAGAATACTAATATTGAGAAAGCGACATTTCAGATCATAAAAAATTCAAAGGTGTGTTCCCAACCTGATACCTGTCCTCATATATGGCATAGTTTCCTAATGAACCATGCAACCAGAGTGTTCTGGAACCAAAGAAAGACATCCAGTCTCTTAGACCAATTATATTTGCTGTGTAGACCCATTGTATATTTGCTGGTCGACTAAATATGCAAAGCAGGATATTTTTAAGCCTCATTTTATTACATATATATAGATATTGGAAAAGATTCTTATAAAATTCCAATATTACTCATGTATTCCACTTATAGATTGCATAAATGATGTGCAATGTGTATGCGTGCAAGACAGGAATCAGTGATATAATTGAATTTTATAACGTTTCACCAAAATTACGATCTTCTGCAGGTTAAACTTGTAATATTGAACAGATAGATTTAAACAAAATTGCAATTGCAGGTTGAACCATTCTAAACTCAAACAAATTAATGCAGGTACTCAGTTATGGTGGCAACAGTTGTACGTTCAATATTAATCCATATTAATTACCAGCAGTTACAAGTGTATCCAATTCACACAATCTCACAATTATTTGTGGCATTAGAAAGTATTGATAATATTTTAGAGATTGTATATCAAAACTCGATAAAAAATGGACATGTCTAAGAAAACTCACCTAAGGGTAACGTCGACCTCAGAGTCCTGCTGATGTCCGTTGTGATGTATAGAGTTGTCCCCCACAACTCCAACGCTTCGAGAACGACTCGAACCAGACTTCAGATGGCTGAAAAAACTACCGAAACCCAAACCCGGAGCTTAACGGTCTGTTGTGTTGCTTACGGGTTTGCACTGCTGAAGTGGAACGGGTATGTAGCTTACTTGCGAATCGGGTTTTAACTTTGATGTTGTATTAAAGTTAGACTTGACTTTCAAAACGATAATCAATGCCAAAACTCGGTGTTCTAAGTGTGAGGGCTATGGGCATCATGATTATCAGTGCCCCTTGGAGAGTCAAAATATTAGAACTCTGCCTATTGATGATGCTGATGACTCAAAGGTTGTTGAGGATGTCCAAGTTTCTCCTAAAACTGTTAGTACAATTGAGGACATAGCAGTTGGTTTCGACACACCGATTATTGATAAAACCCACATGTCTTCTGATAATGCCAGTAATGACGTGAATGTGAAAGTGAGCCTAACACCTCCACTGTACCTAATATGCCAGTCGAGTCCCCTGGTGCTGAATATAATTTTATGATTGTTCCTACTGATTCATCTTTTAGGGAGTCACTTGAATTTCTTGCCAAGATCCAGCAGATGATTTCTAGTGCTTCATCTTTTTTTGATTGTTTAGAGTTTGTATCTGAGTCCAATGTACCTCCATCTGTAGGGTTAGATATGTGTCCTCCTAGGCATGTCATATCTCTCTTTCCCCATCTTTAGGAATTATGTCTAGAATACCTATTGCATTGCATTTGCATGTTGCACATAGCAATTTGCAATGACACCTACAAGTTTGTTGCAAACTCATATAGTATTTTACAGGAATTTATAGTTGATAATAAGGCAATAGTTACGAGTCACGCTGAGGTCGCGAAGAAGTTGAACGCTTGGTGTACAAATTTGATAGGATCTGAAGAGAAGTGCTTTCATTACTTACAAGTTGCATGCCCCATGGGATCATGGTATCAGCTCTGTCTTCAACATGAATGATGCGCCTCCGTTTACTATCTGTACCTTAATCAAGTGGCCATCTTTCACAGTCGACCCATCACGGGACCAGCTCCACCTCCACCACCATGTTCTCGACGCGATGTATCAGTGTGGCTGTCACGACCACCACCTTGGCCCGACTGAAATGCTTTGTGAGGGGAGTCCTCACTCAACGGGGTCGAGCTTCTCCCACCACAGGGGAAATAATGAGGACACAACGCCAAATACCGCTTGCTTTATACCTTAGTCTATTTGAGTGTAGTTGTTTTCTTTATTGTGTTTTTTTAATATCACATCGGTTATGTCTGAGAACCGAACTTTTGTAAAGCCTATAAAATAGGCCCCCAGACTTCTTTATTGAGCAGACAATGAATAATTAAAACTTTTTTCAATTAAATTCTCTTGAGGGTGCTCTTGAGTTTTGGGTGTGAAGCCCGTGGTGCAAGGGGTGTGAAGTCCACGTAAGGATGTGAAGCCCAAAGTTATCTGATTCTTTCTCCAACCCTAATCTCTCTTTTCATTTTATTTCTTGTGAAACCCTAGTTTTCCTTTTTATTGTATTCGAAAGTGATTGCGATCCTATATTACATCAAATTGTCAAGAAAGAAAAGAAAGGGGAAAATCCGCCTTAAGAAGGACTAAACATGAATTTGTTTCTACCATTTTCTGATCTTCCTATCTCAGCACAATCGAGTCATGATCAGTAACACAAGTTTTCAAGGTATTCTTTTTCTTTCAAAGAAAAAATCTCAAGTTGAACAAATTTCTATTGTTTTTTAATAAAATTGTTAAACTTGCTATCTATTCTTATATGAATTTGGTTTTTCTATTTAACATTTGTTCTTAAAGTTATGAAATCTCTTATCACTTTGTATATACTTAACTGTTCTTTTTTTTAAATTTATACTCACCCCCCTATGAATAATCTTGGTTTTCGTCCCTGTCTTTATCCGTATGTCTAGTATCTCGACATGGGATATTGTACCACATCTTAAAACTTGTCCTTCAAAACTCTGTAGTTTCTTCCAACACCAAACAACAAAACTCAATGAAACTTAAAGCTCTTAAATAATTTTTGTAAAAAATTAAATAAATCTGAGTTTTGGGATACATTTTAAGAGAGAGCCAAATGAAGCAGGCCTCAAGTCAGAAAATACATCAGGCGTGCAACTAAGTCATAATTGCTAGTTGTACCAAAAAGAGTAAATATTACGTGAAAGTTTTGAATGGATTCACAAAATATAAAGAAATGAAACTAAATTGGAATATTGAATTCTTTTACCTTATATAAAGCATGGAAACTGAAATCCCACATTGAGCGACTATAGGTGTCATCCTTGAGTTCCAAAGTTATAACTGGATCTCCTTCACTGTTCTCAGAATCAGCAAGAGACCAATTCATGTTCCTTGCAAAACCATGCTGCCAAATAAAATTAAGCCCCATTTAAGATATTATAAGAAAACAAAGAAATTTGGACTGCTCTAAAAGAAAAGCTTAAAGTAAGAACTACATAGTAAGTCAAAAACAATAGAAGAACTAAGATGAAGCTATGACACTTTGTTGTACTTAATATCAGATAAGTATCATTCCATAAGAAAATAAAGACCAAACTGAAACAACAACAACAACAAAGTTGTTACCTAAGTTTTCAGGGTCGACTACATGAACCATTTTCTTCCATGCAGCTCTATAAAGGTCATTCAATTAAATGAAGCACCATCATATCTTTCTTAATTGGCTACATCCAAGTTCGTTTAGGCCTCCCTCTTATCCTCCATTCTCTCTCATTTTATCTTATCTTAGTGGGAGTAACCTCTACCTTCTTATGGATACACTCATTTCTTATTGTATCTCTTAATTATTGCCACAAATCCATCTCGAGATTCTCATTTTTGTCACACTATTTTTTGGGATATTTTATTCTTCACTGCCCAACATTTGAATCATACAACATCCATGTCTAATAGCTGTCTTATTAAAAAAAAAAAAAATCCTTCAATTCATAGGTATTCTACAATCACAGGAAACCTAGATGCCGTCATATTAAAAAATTTCTTCAATTTCATAGGTATTCTACAATCACGGGAAACTCTAAGATGCATTCTCCATTTTAACTATCTCCCCGCAATTTATGAATCGCGCCTTCCTCGATACCTCCATCTTGATAAATGATTTATTCTAAACAGTAAAAACTTGGCACTTTGAAGTATTTCTTGACCATCAACCTGTACGATACACTCATTCATTCTCACAACTTTTGCTAAAATTACATTCCATATATTCTTCTTTCATTTTACTAATTCTAAATATTTTAGATTCCAAAGCTCCCCTCTATGTTAGAACTTATTTCTTCCTAGCCTTATCAACTAACATTTTTCTCAGCAAATAACATACACTATGGAACTTCCTCTGAATATACCTAGCATCAATCACCAAATACAAAAGAATAAGGACCTAATTTGGTTCTTGGTATAAGCTTGTGGTCATAAGGAAATGTTGTCTCCACACTAATTATTCTCACCCTAGGTACAGCTCCATCACATATGTTTTTAATCACATTGATATGCTTGCTAAATATTTGTTTATTTTTCAAAAGCATAGATCTATTTTTTTCTCATGGTATTTATCCACTAATCAGAACAATAAATAAATAGCTTTTATACTTTACCTCTAAGGCATAAATCAAACTAGTTTTAGAAAGAAAAAAAAACATTCCCTTTTAGTATTTACTCAATTACTCTATGCCAAAGTTCCATTATATGGCTCATAGGCTTGATTTCATGATAATTTGAATCTTTTATTTTCTATATATAGGAACCAAAGTGTTAATCCTTCATTCATCTGGCATTTTCTCGCATCTATAAGTTGTTGAATGTTTTAGCCATGCTAAGAATGTATATCCTAGACATTTTCAAAACTTCTCCGGAATATCACAGTCATGTCCTACAACTCTTTCACATTTCATTTTTCTAGAGCACCCTTAACTTTGCCAACCTCAATTTTTTGAATACGCCTATAGTTCCAAGCACTAATTGAACCATTGTTTGTTTCAATGTTGGTTCTCTTGTGTGATTCTCATTAAATGCTTTATGAAGCTAACTCCACCATTTTTTAGTTTCATTATTCTTTATTAAGAATCACATCTTTACTCTTAGTGATTTACATAAGTCCCTACTTTTCTTTCCCCATCTTGGTGAGCTTATACATATCTTTCTCTGCCACCTTTATTTCTAACTTCTTATATAAACTCCCATAAGCCTTGGTTTTCACTAGGTTAACCCTTTTTTTACTTTTTTGTTAAATTATTTTTTTCAAAATTTTCCTGTTTCTACACTCCTGTGAATCCTTGTAAGTCCCGCTTCGCTCTAATTACTAGTTGGATTTCCTTGTTCCACCCACCAATTCTTCTTATTTTGCTTGGCTTTTCAAGGATGGCAATCATTCTGCCCACCAATTCTCCTTATGTTAGACGTTCCTTTGTCATCTTGATCAAAACTTAGCCAACATAGAGAAATGTAGTGATGTAGCATAAAAACCATTGCCAACATAATAGTATCAAGATCTAGATCTTGGTTTGAATGAAGCAAAGAGGGAAAATTAATTGTGACAATTGTCGTCTAAGGGTACCTTAATAATCAAAGCCATGCTTACAAGGTCTACATTTAGCCCAAAGGATGATCTACTAATAAGTCGCACAAAAAGTTAAATCTTTAATCATATTTCAATGGAAATTGACTTCCAGGGGAACATAGTCATTTTATGATGATTTTATACTACATATATATTCTTTTGAGACAATTTCTTAGTAACCGTTTTCCCCACAAACACATGATTACCTTGTAAATGAAAGTATCAAAAGCACAAATATTTGACCATTTTCTCCAACAAAAAAAAAATTGATCATTAAATTAACAGTGAGCAACTCTTGCACAATGTTGACTAGTGAAAAAAAATTTCCAAAGAGCCTTTGTTAGATAACTTGATTGTCTATTCCCTTATTGGAGAAACTCTTAGATCCACAAGAATCAAAGATTTTATTACTCGACTTGGTATTGTTCACAAGAAGGGACAATGAAGATTTTTAATATGAAATCAAGCCTTCAGCTAAAGTGATTATTTTGGCTTTCCTAATCCTGTCAATCAATCAATTGGAAAAGGATGGCACAATGAATAGTTTGCCAGATCATTAGATAAAAATTACAACATCCACATGAATTTTTGAAAGCCAAATGCAGAGTTAGGCAATCCAAGCAAACAAGTACAACTGGATCTTATGTTAGAAAAGGAGTTAGTATGACTATTAGTATATACAATGTTCTGAAATTCTCTTCAACAAAATGTGCCAAATTGTAAAGTTGATTCAAATATTAAGTGCTTAAACATTATTGCAAGTAAAGGTAATTATTGGATTAGAAAAGGGGGAAAATAGTGTAACTTCTATAAAAAGAATTGACCAAAGTCATAAAATTGATTTGAGATGTTGCATTAGGAAAAATGGCCGCACCTGCTGCATTGGACCTGGTCCAAACTGTGGAAAACAATGGGGGATTCCTCCACTGATTAAAACAAAGCATGTTAGATTTCATCACTTCATGATTTGGAAGGGGGGGAAAAAGAAAAAAAAACAAATGAATAAAGAATATATTCTACAAAATGGAATTTTAGCTCTTACATTTTTTTTAATTAATAGTTATTGCATTAATAATGATTTCATACTGAACATATTGAAAGTATGATACAACGCATTCCAACAATATGTGACCAGCTACCATCTATTAAACAACATAAATGCCAAGAATGCTAGTGTTTCACGGCAACCAATCATCCAACCAAAAGAGCGAACTTCAGCAAAAATTGCATCAGAATATTGCAAAAAGATTATTTTTTATAAGTATAAAGCATTACTTACTATAATATAAGCACAAATGCATATGAATTCGTTTTTAAATGGATATGTTCCATGGGTCTTACAGAAAATGATATTGGCCACATCAAAGAATATCTGAGTTATATATCCTATGAATCTCAATGAAATTAATATTGGTGTATCAAAAGAATGTGCCAAACAGTAGCATATTTAGGTGAAACTTGAGTGCTTTAATACAAAGTAAATAAATAAATGAAGCAAGAAGCCAAAAAAAAAAGTCATATTGACAATGTAAATATGTTATATACAACCTGATAGGTTTCTTCCCATTGAAAATTGCATCTGGTCGAACAAAGAGGAGGTCTTGCCATTGGCAAGCTTCCAAGATGTGACGCATCCGCCAAACAGATAAATCTCGGCCTCACTGCAAAACATTGAGATTCTATCAATTCTTCTAAAACTAGCAAGGTTTATTCCTAATAGAAATTTATTCTATCTCCATTTATTTTATATTCATCAAATGTATTGTCCAATGATGATTGTTCGATCCTATAGCCTTCCACAAAGTTTTCAATTCAAAGAGTTCCTATTTCTAACCGAAAAAAAAAAGACAATATTTACAGGCATTAACGCTTCCAATTCAAGTAAATTACCAAAATCTTCAGAAAAAGATTTCTGCCCCCAGTCAAGGACGGGCTCGCTCACCTGCCATGAGAGGAGGTCAACGAGACCTTGGGAAGCCCCCGTTTCCCTCGCCAATCTGCACTCCTTGCGAAGTCGCAGTCTTTTGATTCAAACTCGCAGCAGCTCTGCAAACAAAAACAAATATCAGTTCGCCAAAGAGATCGGAGGATCGAAGAAGAATCGATCAGACTTTTGATTCAATTACCTGAGATTGCGTAGGGGCCTAGGGCTCGATGAGAGAGAAGAAGAGAGCATTGAGATGCTCGAAGCCATTTCTTGAGATGTTTTCGGTTTTCAAAAGGCAAACCAACAGCGACTTCTATATCGTTCTTTGGCTGTGATTTGAGTGAGCAAGGACTGCCGATAGCGTGCTAGATTGGCCGGTTAAGTTGTTCCGCCGGAGGGCTGTAATTTTGTCATGTTCCTCAAGTTTATGCCAAGGGAATATTTTCTCTCCCCTTGGGAAAAATTTTCAGATTTTTTTTGGGGGGAATCTCTTGGTTTTTAAACACAATTCATAGATAATTACTTGGTTATTATGTTTAGAGATGTCTCATGTTTCTAAGAAAATAAAAAAAAATTAAAACAACATATTTGAGAAAGAAAATCTTTCAATTTCTTTTGAATTTGAGTTTCTCTAACATTTATTATTTTGAAGAGAAATATATTAGATTTGGATAATCTGAAACCCCATCCCCCATCCGAGATAGATTATTAAGCTTGGATCAACTTGAGTCCTAGCTCTTTAGTGAGTTTGGATCCTCGAACTATCATAATTTTGTTTAATGGGTTGAATCCACGAGTGGATCATATGAATTTAGAGTGGATCTGCATGTGAATATTGTAAGACATGATTCGAATTTGACCCGCCACCATCCCCACAAGTACACTGGGCTTAAAAAAAGAACTTAGGGGGTGTTTGGTTGTAAGGAAGTGAGCG
Organism: Agave tequilana; assembly: GCA_038442645.1. NCBI lineage: Eukaryota > Viridiplantae > Streptophyta > Magnoliopsida > Asparagales > Asparagaceae > Agave > Agave tequilana. Next base: position 75,468 of record JAVJIF010019479.1, on the reverse strand, counting down.
GGAGTAAGGAAATAAGGAAGTATAATTGCTCAGTTTCCTATCTATCCAAACACCGGAAAAGGAAAATAAGAAAACCCTTTTTCCTTTTCTCTTTTACACAACCATTTCCTCACTTCCAGAGTGTACAGTTAATTTTGTGGTCATGTAAATCTCATTTGTAATAAGTTTATCACAAAACAGTTAATTTTTGATCACGTAAATCTCACTTGCATTCTAATTACAGTTCATATTTTATTTTTCTTAATTAATTTTTATTTTAATATTATTTTACGGTCAACTTTGTAGTCAACTTTTTCACTTCCACTCTCACATTATCATCCAAACACCGAAAAAGACATAAAATTTTCAAAACCACACTTCCTAACAACATCTAAACAGCGAAAAACTTACTAACTAATTCTCAAGTTCCAAAGGGAACTATTGTCACTTCCTCACTTCTTCACTTCCTCACTTCCACCCTTAACCAAACAGGCCCTTCCTCACTTCCACCCAATTCCTGAATCCAAACAGTCCCTTAATGTAAAATTATAAGCGAGAAAGTGTATTGTGTTTACGATATTTGATTGTTGTAATGTATTAGTCGTGAGTGGAAAAATTGATCACAGAATTAAGTGTTTGACGATTTAAAAATATTTTAAAATATCAATAAACACTAAATAGTAAAAACATTAAATAAAAACTAATTAAATTAATTATTAAAAAATAAATATTAGTAATATAAAAAATTAAAAATATTAAATATTAAAAAATAATTTAATAATCACAACTTATTAAATTTACATTAAATATTACTAATCTATAAAAAAATAGGAATTAAAATTAAGTTAAATATACTATATTAATCTAGTAATAAAAATGATTAATCTAGTAATAAAAAAGATTCCAATATTAAAATTATTTAATTATTAATAAAAACATTAATGTAATATTTATATTTAATCTAATAATAAAAAATTCATAATTTAAAAAAGATTAATCTAATAATAAAAAATATTAATTTAAATACAATTAACTGTCTGTATTACATATTTGCATAAGTGTATTTTATAACTTACGATTTAAACAAATATTATAAGCTGTAAGTCGCAACCATTACAACTTACAATCTTTTATAGTCAAACAAATACGCCCAGAAGTTTAAGAAGGCAAATATATCAATTTTTTTAAAAAATTGAATAATTGATACAATCTATATCCATATCTTTATTTAAATCAAGAAAATAAATATGAGCACGGATCAACATGCAATCATCATTCTTGACGATAGCATGTAATCACCGTGTTTTTATTTTATTTATTACTATTATTTATTCTCGTGTCGGCTCACAGTCATCGAGGATGTCTGAGCTGCAATAATAATATTTACATGGATTGATATGGGGAAAATGTAAAAAGATCAATTCCTCTTTTAAAATTTCGGTGCCACTTCACCCATACGTGGAGTCATTCTGACCGGTAATCTGAAGAGTCAAATCATGGTCGCATCCCTCCGGGTCCCACTTTCATTGTCTACAAATAAAACAAAAGACTTCAAATTTTTTTATCCTTTTATTTATTTCTGCGTGACTTTTTGGCTGTTGGAAGGGGGAAAAAGAATGTTTGGCTCTCGTTTGCTTCGAACAACAGGAAACAAGCAAACAATCCTTCTTTTTAACGGGTACGAAAGTGTCCGCTGCAACCGTTTGGACGTGACCCGATCACAAAGTTAGGTTCATGTCACACAAGAATGTCAATTTTGTGTTGTTAGCATATTAATGCCCATTTATGGCTAATTAACGTGCTTTTTTTTTTTCTCCCATTAGCTGCATGTGTTGATCTCTATTCACTGTCAAGCGTATTGGGGCTTAGGGCATGTTTGGTCAAGGGTGAAAATAAGGAAGTGAGAAAAAGAGAAAGGGGTAATAGTTCCCTTTAGAACTTGGGAATTGGTTAGTAAGTTTTCCGGTATTTGAATGTTGTTGGGAAGTCTGATTTGGAAAATGTTTCGTCTTTTCTGGTGTTTGGATGGTAATGTAGAAGTGGAAGTGGAAAAGTTGACCGCAAATTAATATTAAAATAAAAATAATGAAGAAAAATAAAAAATAGGCTGTAACTATAATGCAATTGAGGTTTACATGATCAAAAAATTAACTGTTTTGTGCTACAATTATTACAAATGAGATTTACATGATCAAAAAATTAACTGTAGCACTTTGGAAGTGAGGAAATGGTTGTATAAAAGAGAGAAGAGAAAAAGAAAAGGAATTTTCTTATTTTCTTTTTCCGGTGTTTGGATAGATAGAGAAGTGAGCAATTATACTTCCCCATTTCCTTACTTCGCCCACTTCTTGCAACCAAACAAGCCCGAAATAGGAAGTGTTTTTCCCATTTCCGTTGTTCATCCAAACACTGAAAAAGGAAATAGAAAAAGTTCTTTTTCTTTTCTTTTTTCTCTTTTCTCTTTTACACAAGCAATTCCTCACTTTCAAAGTGTTACAGTTAATTTTGTGATCATGTAAATCTCATTTGTAATAAGTTGTAGCACAAAACAATTAATTTTTTGCTCATATAAATTTCACTTGCATTTTAATTACAGTCCATTTTTATTTTTCTTAATTAATTTTTATTTTAATATTATTTTGCGGTCAACTTTCTGATCAATTTTTTCACTTCCACTTCTACATTACCATCCAAGCACCGGAAAAGACATAACATTTTCCAAATCACACTTCCTAACAACATCCAAACACGGAAAACTTACTAACCAATTCTCAAGTTTTAAAGAGAACTATTACCACTTCCTCAGTTCTTCACTTCCTCCCTTAACCAAACAGGCCCTAAGGGTCAGTTTGTTTCACGTAAAAGACCGCAATTCATAGCTGACTTACAACCCAGTTACAATTACGACGTTTGTTTGGACCGTAATTCGTAAAAGACTTACGCAACTCAACTACCGCTCACTTGCAACCCAATTATCATTTACTTACAGTCAAGTTACAGTTAATTTCGTGGTCATGCAAATTTGTATTATTTTTTATATTAATATTAATTTTTTTAATATTTAGCATTTTTAATATTTTATTTGCAATATTAAAAATTTTTAAATCACCAAATAATTAATTTTGTGGTCGACTTTTTCACTTTCAACTTACACATTATGACAACCAAACACCGTAAAATACAATACACTTACCACATAACTTTATATTACCAACCAAACGCCGTAAAACTTACATGCATGTAATTCATTTATAACTGTAAAAGACTTTACCAATTACGACTTACGAATTACGATCAATTACGACAACCAAGCAGACCTAACAATCAAAAACCATAAAACTCACCTACATGTGACTCCCTTACAACTATAAGAGAATATCATTTACTACTTACGACTTACGGTCACTTATGACAACCAAACATGCCTTTTGTATAACTGCAACAATGGGCGTGTTTGGATGTAAGGAATCCGAGTGAAGTGAGGAAGTGGGGAAGTATAATTGCTCATTTCCCTATCTATCCAAACACCGGAAAAGGAAAATAAGAAAACCCCATTTTCCCTTTTTCATCTCTCTTTTACATAACCATTTTCTCACTTCCAGAGTGCTACAGTTAATTTTGTGGTCATGTAAATCTCATTTATAATAAGTTATAGCATAAAACAGATAATTTTTTGGTCATGTAAATCTCACTTGCATTCTAATTGCAATCTATTTTTTATTTTTCTTAATTAATTTTATTTTAATATTATTTTGCGGTTAACTTTGTGGTCAACTTTTCCATTTCCACTTTTCATTACCATCCAAACACCGGAAACGATAAAACATTTTCCAAACCACACTTCCCAACAACCATCCAAACACCAGAAAACTTGCTACTCATTTCCCTTTTTCCTAAAAGAAATAAATCTTACTTCCTACTTCCTCACTTCACACCAATTCCTTAAATCCAAACAGACCCAATGTCAAACTACTACTTTGCAAGGAACACCAATAGGGTCAACAGCTTGACAATGTAATTAACACTGAAGAAACAAAATTGCAATATTCAAGACTCTCTGAAGATCAACGATTTCCATCCATAACAATGTTATTAATTATATTTTCTTCTTATACCTATGAGATTTCATTTGCCACGATTTAGACATACTCTATGTGAAATGCTTTTGATTGTTTGTTAACAGATTGTTTTGCTGCGGAGGAAAAAAATGTGACAAGTTGCAGTGTACATCAAAAGAGACTTTGATGAGTTTGAATCTGAAAGGACATGAAATGAAAAAAAAACTAAGAATGAGTCTTTTGTTGCACAAAGAAATGAGTGAAAAAATAAGGTGAGAATTGAGTTCTCAAAAACAATACTTAATCGTGAGTCCTAATCTCTCTCTTTAACAAATATGCTCCTTTTCGTTAGAATAGACAATTAGAACTAGTTTTACTCATTTGATACGTGACCTACTGAAAGCTAATTCCAACTAACCTCTAATGAAACAAATACTCTTGGGTCTGTTTGGTTGTCGTAATTGGCCGTAATTCGTAAGTTATAATTGGTAAAGTCTTTTATATTTGTAAATGAGTTACATGCATGTAAACTTTATGACGTTTGGTTGGTAATATAAAGTTGTAAGTGGAAAAGTATATTGTGCTTTACGGTGTTTGGTTGTCGTAATGTGTAAGTCGTAAGTGAAAAAGTTGATTACAAAATTAACTATTTGGTGATTAAAAAGTTTTAATATTGTAAATAAATATTAAAAATGATAAATATTAAAAATTTTTAATATTAACATAAAATAATAATACAAATTTGCATGACCACAAAATTAACTGTAACTGGGCTGTAAGTGAGTGGTAATTGGGTTGCAAATGAGGAGTAATTGGGTTGTGTAAGTCTTTTACGAATTACGGTCCAAACAAACGCCGTAGTTGTAACTGGGTTATAAGTCATTTACGAATTACGGACTTTTACGGGAAACAAACGGCCCCTTAACTAACTCATTCTCTACGATAGTGTTCAACATAAGGCATATTTTGTTGTTTTTATTAGTCAATTGATTCTTTGTTATTGTGTTTATTCTTGTTGAGTTTTATTCTAGTGTGTTTGAATGCTTTCGCCATGCTTGTATTTGTTTGTAATTTAAAACTTTTAAAGAGAAGTTTGCAATTTTGTATTGCACATGGACCAATGTGCGAAACAAAGTTTAAATATTTTCAGCAACAAAAAGTCACCATATTGATTGCGAACAAAATTTAATAGTAAAAAACGCACACATCTGGCTGTAAATTTTTTTCCCCACAAGAAGAAGATAAAAGTAAATTTTTTTTAATTTAAAATATAAAAGGAATACGTAACTCATATAATGTTCAGGAGAACTCGTTCTTTATCTTCTTCTTTTCATGATCAGCTCGCAAACGTCATAATTTTCTTGTCATGTACATATAAAAAATATAAATAAATAAAAATTTGTTTAATTATTCATTAATAGTTTTATTTGTTTTATTATAAAAAATTATTATTTTTCAACTTTTTAATATATAAGTAAATAAATTTTAAATCACATGACTTGTTATGTGCCCATGACACGAAAATTATAATATACAATTAGATCCTAAAAAAACGACAGAGATTGAAGTTTTAAGGCGCAGAACACGTTTAAATAAAATTAACATATATTTTTCTCATCATAATAACTTCAAAAAAAAATGTAATTATACTCTGAGACGACGGGGGCCAGTGATCCCCACACGTCAGTGTCCAAATGGTTACAAATTGCAGTCTATTTTCAGTGTAAGAATATTCTCCTTCCGAATATTTTCCAACTTTTGTAATAATTCGATAAAAAAGAAAAGAAAAAACAGAAGAAGAAGAAGAAAAAGACTCAACAGGGATGAAAAAAAAGGCTGGCGCTTTGTGAAACGCGAGAGAGAGAGAGAGGGGAAGAGTCCCATCAGTGTCGACGAGTTCTCAGAGACAGAGAGAGAGAGAGAGATCAAAACCCTAACCCCGGCCCTCCAGCTTTCTCGGCAGCTCTTGGGAGCTCGCGCGTTCTCCTCTCCCATGGAGGACCTGCGCAGCTCCCGCCGGCCGGCGAAGTCGTCCGACGGCGACGTCTTCGGTGGGCCCCCAAAGTACCCTGCCCCCTTCGCTGCCAAATCCGACGACTACGCCGAGATCTTCGGGGGAATCTGCGGCTCCTGCTCCATTCCCTTCCTCGATCTCCCCCCGGCGGCGGAGACGTACGACGGCGGTGAGCGGATCGATTACTCGGAGATCTTCGGGGGTTTTAACGGCGGAGACTTTGCTGTTGACTACGAGGAGTTGTTCAGTGAGAAGAGGAAGGCGGCAGGGAGTTCGGCTTCTTCGAATGGGAGGTTAGGTTTCTTGATTTTCCCTCTTATTGTTGTGTTTTAAAAAAAAAAAAAAAAGATTTCTTGATGTTGGTTTGGGTTGTGCTTTCAAATAATGGAGTTTGAATGGGGGTTAGGTTGTTTTGCTTGTGGTACAAGCTTTTGTTAGCGAAAAGTGCTACAAAATGGGGTTTGAAGAGTGGGTATTTGCAAAAAAGTGAGCTTTTGTTGAAAATGTGATTTTGAAGGGTGGGTCAACCATTGGCATCTCTAATACTGCATTTGAGTATAATGGAAGGCAAAAACGCATCAGCATTCGAGAATGGTTAAGCTTTTTGAGATATGTTTGGTTTTATTTTTGTTCTTTTTCTTAATTTCTTTTTTAGTTAAGATCATCTTGTTTAGAGCCAGTAAATTCTTAATTTTTTCATTCAGTATCAAACGGGGATTGAATGGTGAAGGCAATAAGGAGGAGTAGACTAGTAGTACGCTCCTATGTTTCTTTGCTTCTTTTTTGCCCTTCAGTTTCTTCTGTGACGCAAGCTGTTATAACGGAGAATTACTTTATTCAGCTATCTAATTTGACCTCTGGAGTCTGGTGTCTTGATAACCCTTAATGGTACAAGGGGAGCAGCAAACCTTTTTGTTAATGTCACTGACTTTTGCTTCAGCACTTAGTACCTGTCAGACTCTTTTGGCAGCCTTCAAGACCAAGAAAGAGGGAAGGGCATTATGTTTGAGTTACATTCAACAATGTCGTTCACTAGATTTGCAAAGAGCACATCATAAATTTATCATACTCTCCAACCCTTTCAACTTCAATTTATCTGCATTCCGCTTACTATCCTCAACTCCCTTAAACCTCTATGCTCAATGTATACTGCTTTTATGCAAAAGATTAATGCAGACTAGTCGAATGCCATCTTCTCATTGTTCTTAGGAAGTGGTAGGACTCTCTCAGTACTCTGCCATGTCCTGTTCCTCAACGGAAGCATCCCATGTTCCTCAACGTCATCTTTGTAGATCTCTCTGTGTGATTGAGAGTTCTTGTGTTTGTAGATCAATTAGGTTTTCTGCTTGTGAAAGAGTTTTGTATGGTGCACAATATGTAATTAGGTGAGTTTTTGAATCATGATATTTTCAAAAAAGGGATTGTTTGTCAAATAGGATTTGAAGAATGGATGACCTTTTTGGAGTCCAACAGTCACTATGTATTAGTGTAATTGAAGACATAAGAGCGTCAGCAACCGGACAGGAGTCGAGGCATTCAGGCTCAATTTTAACATGCTCTTTTAGAATTTCAGGCCTCCTTTTCTTGACATTCTGAATGTATCATTTCTGCTGCCCTTTCAAACTTCTTTAACTCATTTCTCATCTATTAATGTCCTTAATCCCCTCAAGTCTTATAGGCTTCACGTCCAGATACACAGACAAGAAGGCTGATGTATCTTATCCATTTTCATCTTCTCGTCTTTCTTGAAAACAGCAGAACTGTTGATTCTCTGCCTTGTACACTTCCTAGACAAAAGTGTCCTACTCATACTCATAAACATAGGCATTGTGAATCAGCTCATTTGACCTCTACGCATGTGCAATCTGACAAATTCCTTTCTAATATTACCATTTCTTTCATGGGGACCAAAGTTCTTTCCTAACAGACTCGCTAACTCTTTTCTCTGCTAAAGCTGACTTTATAAATTATCTCCTGTAAGTTGTAACAATTTTGGCTGAAGATACTGTTCTCTTTGTGGAATTTTGAGTGATGGGGTGTCAGAGAACTCCTCATGGATTTGGGTAGTGTGGCTAGTTGAAGCAAGGGTTTGGGAGTCAGACAATGGAGATATGACATTTTTGGTGTGGGATGAAGTAGAGGTGTGGGTGGACAATGCCTACGGACAACATAATCGATTGCAAGAGGAGCAAGTGAACTTGATATGGTGTCACATTAGCAGGTTGGTTTCTGAAACATCTGTATCTACCCTTCATATTCAGTGGAAGAATTTATTCTGAACACAAGGCTCAACGCATGCGACCCCCTTGATGAACCAAATAGCATTGGATACCCAATAAATTCTGGGGCTATTATCTTCTGTTATGCTGAACATGTCTTCATGTTCCTAACTTTAGTGATTTCTAATCCAGTTAAACCCTTATTTAGTGGGCTTCCTAATGGTGTTGGGTTAATTATTAAATTTAAACGGTCTTTCTCTGTTAATGGTGCGGTAGTCTTCCTAGTGCTGTGTGGAAGGGTAGTTAGTTTGTTATCGTGACAACTCATTCCGTTGCCATTCTGCATTTTCCACCTCTCTGTTCGTTTGATCTTCTTCTCTAGCTAAATGGTATCTTATGCTATTGTATTTGGGACTCAATACATTATAGTGTTTTTTTTGTTACTCAGTTTATTATTGTTGTTATTATTATTGATCTGTATTGTCTTTCGTTGCATTTTATGTGGAAATTACTGCAGGATTTCCTGGTTTTGTGTCTGTGAGTTTTTTTAGTAATTGTTATCATTTTTTGAATAGGGTTCGGATGGATGCAAGATTTGGCCAACATGCGGAAGTTTCAGATCTCTTGCCTGAAGGGGACAGTAAAAATTATGTGGCTTCTTCAGAGAAGAATAAGTTGTTATCAAGCGACAACCAGTCAGATGATGGCTCAAAGCAATTCAATATGTTGTATCATAGGACAACCCGTGGTAGCATAGAGGATGTAATAAGTGGGAAGACACACATAACCGAGCTTCATGCCGTTCCTGGGTATACCTATATGATTAATTCATGCTCCTCACAGGATGTAAGAAGCAATAATTCTCCAAACATTCAAATCAATGATCTCACCAACAATGTAAGTTACAACAGGCAATTGAATGATTTGAAACAAGAAAAAGCAGCCTCGTCCACCTCTTCTATTGATAAGACGAAGAGTTCTGGAGCTGACTTGAGAACAAATCTGAAAGAGTACAGCGCTAGGCATGCTGCCTCAGACGATGATCCTGTGAATGTGAAGCATCATTCACGCTCTTCTAGCAATTATTCGGCTTCTAGTGGAGAGATACCTTATCCTGATTCTACATATATAAGTATTTCTGACATCAACCTCCGAACGCGACCATCCAGAGTGCCACCGCCTTCAAGAGCACCACCCAAATTAGCTAGTAAGCAAGAACATAACAAGAGCCGTCAGATACACTACAGCATTGGTGCTTCAAGAAGCCACGGGCGTCAGGGGGTTGCAAAGGACAGTTCCTCTCATTTCCTTGATGTGGAGGTAGATGCTAGTTCAGCTGCTAAAGCTTCTGCTGCTGCTATGAAAGAGGCAATGGAGCAAGCTGAGGCTAGATTAAAGAGCGCAAAGGAATTACTGGAGAGAAAGCGAGATATTCGTAAGAAGCCGGCTCACAAAGAAGGTGCAAAATTTGATGAAAGCAAGGAAGTTAAAGACTCTGATGTAGTAAAAGATTTCAGTGAATTGACAGCTAGGAAACTATTGCCAAAGGGGTCTAAAGGAATGAAAGAATATGCTCTGAATGACACGAACAAAGGCACAAAAGTAGGCAAAGTTTCGCCAAATCATGGAGAGCAGGAAAGATATGTTGTAACAGCTGAAGAAAGTCATCAAATGGGACAAGGGAATGGATTTAAATCATCTCAGATGTGCTATAAATCAGAGGAGGTATCTGGGGAATGGAAAAATGTGGATCAATTCTATGAGTTGATAAACAATGAGAAGAAGTCCCGAGCAGTCAAAGAGGCCTCCCAGCAGGAGGATGTTGAGAAGAAACAAAGACAACCACAAAGGTCAATGAAGAGAAGGAAATTTATTCTGAAAAGGATGAACTAGCCAATGAATTTAAAAGGACAGTGAAGCTGCACAAAGTTAATGAAACTATCGAGAGGGATGACATTGATGGCAACCCAAAAGTCTGTAATATGACTAGCAAGCAAGAATTCAGGAAGATACCTGATGAAATTCTAGAGACATGCATATTGAACGAACCAGAAGCCTCCTCTAGTTCTTATCACCGAAATGCTAACAAGAAGATGCAAGCAGCTCAAGAAGCTCTTATCAGTGGAGAGGAACTAAAGAAACCAGATGCCGTCGAGGAGGCTTCTTGTGAAGAGAATGAAATGAATTTGGAATCTTCTAATAATTCTTTTAGATTTGAGGAGATTTATCATGATGATGAAGTAAACAGGAAGTTGCAGCCTGCTAAAGAGGCTTGTGAGCACGGCGAAGAGGAGGAAGAACTGAGTGGAACTTATGTGACCTCTGCATGTGAGGAAAATATGAAAATGTTCAGAAGAACAGCTGTGCAGAATGAAAATGAAAATGAAATGGAAGTTAATTCTGGAACACTTGTGAGGGAAGCAGAGGAGGAGCGGGTTGCATGTGAAGAAGCTTACTTAGATGAAAATTCTGACTATACAAGCGGAAATGGTAAACTTGAATCCTGTAATGCAGAAAATGAATGTAAATTGGAAGACACTATTTCAGTCAGCAAGCATGTGGAAATTGAAAAATCAAATGAGGTTCAAGGGCCATGTATCCAGCTGAAAATGATTTGCAGACTGAAGCTAATCAAGATGGCAATGAAGTGAAAGAGAATGCAGTAGAAGTTAAACCAGCACTAGGCACCATGGGGCTCGGAGTGAGTGAGAAGAAAATGAGCTCAGCAAAAGAGACCTGGCCGGATTATGTAGTGGAAACAAGAGAAGCTCGACCGGAACTTCAGCAAAATGAGAAGAAACAAAATGCAGATCAGACACCTTCTGTGGTGGAAAATATTATAGATCCAGGAGTTCTGGGAGATGATCACACAGAGCGTGAAAATGGAAAGTTTAAAGAAGGTAATGGGGTTCTTGGTTCAGAGGAAGCACACCCCCATTGTGATGCAGCTCAAGAGGACTTTCAGAGGGTTGCAGACGAGGATATAGACGATGTGCAACAAGGATCTAGCGCTCAAAACAAGGATCTAGGAGATGCTGCTGAAGATGTCTTCCGGAAATCGCGAAGTTCATCTCATGATGCTACAGAAACTCCGGGGACTGTCGTGAGTGAGAATTCTGAATCTGGTGCACATAAAAGAGAAAAAATGGATAGTGAGGAAACAATAGAAAGCGAAACATGCCATGAGAAAGAGCAGGCAAGAATATTAGAGGAAGAGAAAGAGAGGGAAAGGGAAAGAGAAAAAGACAGACTTGCTGTTGAAAGAGCAACCCGTGAAGCACATGAACGGGCAATCGCTGAAGCTCGGGAGAGGGCAGAAAGGATTGCAGTGGAAAGGGTTACTGCTGAAGCTCGCCAAAGAGCCCTTGCAGAAGCCCGGGAGAAAGCAGAGAAGGCTTCTGCTGAAGCTTTGGAGAAAGCATTAGTTGAGAAAGCACTGAAGGAAGCTAAATTGAGGGCAGAGCGAGCTGCAGTTGAGCGAGCAACAGCAGAGGCTCGAGAGCGTGCTGTAGAAAAAGCACTGGCTGAGAGAGCTGCTGCTGATGCAAGACAACGTGCAGAAAGACTCAACTCTATGTCGCGGGACAAGAACAGGAAAGAAAATGAAGCAGGAGACTCATTTAGGGCAAGTGATAAGGAAGATAGAGAGATGAAGTTAAAGCCCAGTTCTTCTGTAAGTAGTGAAGCCGTGTTAAGCTTTATTCCACATGTCTTAACAACACTCTACTGTTCATGCTTATTAGTAATTGTGGTCATGCAGGATGTTCTACAGGATATAAGGTTTAAAAGCACAGGATCTTCCAGCAGTTCTCAAAGAGATTCTTCTGCTCATGGTAATATGTGACTCTGTATATTTTTGCTTTTATATTTTTTAGAGCAATTCGTGAATGTTCTTTTAAATCTTTTGGGACACAAAATTCAGATTTGGTGTATGCATCTAAAAGTCGTTACCTTTATTTGTACTATTTGAAATTAAAGATGGTTAATTAAATGTAGGTGAGGTTGAATCTCCTTTAAGGTGTAAAGCAAGGCTTGAGAGGCATCAACGGACTGTGGAGCGAGCGGTACGTGAAGTTCACATGCTTTATATATTTCTAGACCAATGTTATATTTAATTTGTATTTACATTCTTGTTTCTGATCATTTGTATATTCTTTTCAGGCAAAAGCTCTTGCAGAAAAGAATCTGCGTGATATTCTTGCTCAAAGAGAGCAAGCAGAGAGAAATGTAAGATTGATACATAGTCAGGAATATATAGAATCTATTTTGTACCCCCTTCTGACCTTTGATCAAACTGTCATCACAGAGATTGGCAGAAGCACTGGATGCTGATGTCAAGAGATGGTCAACTGGAAAAGAAGGAAATTTGAGGGCATTGCTATCAACACTGCAATATGTATGCATTCTTGTTTTTCACGCTTAAATTTAGTAATTTGTTTGTTGTGGTTTAAGCAAAGGTGTTATTTGTTGTGGTTTAAGAAAAGGTGGTGTAGTTTCAGAAAAGGGTTATGATGTTGCTTTATATTACCTGTTCCCTCAACTGTATTTAAAGGACAAAGTGAGTTAAGTGATTTTAGTCTTGTTATGGAGGTTCATTCACTTTCTTAATTATAGGAATCTTAGGATTTAATTAAATGGAAAGGTTGGTCTAGTTTGTATGTCTAGGAGTGCCTCTAACTGACTGGGATATTCGTTCTTGTGTATACTGATATACTGTTTACTCTACTGTAGTGCATTCTATCATATCTGGCTAGAAGTCCCCATTGGTTGATGATAATATGACCCTATTCTGTGCTTGATGTGATCTAACTGCTCCTTTTCTTTTTATTTTTGGCATAATTGACTGACTCATCATTGTGTTAACTTTAGATTTTCTTTTTCATGTTTACAAGGTTATTCAAGAACATTGAAAATTTAACCTTAAACTGGCATGGTTATGTATAAAGACGTCATGTAATACCTGTTGTTGCTTTTAGTCTGCACATCACCAACTATTACATTTCTATCAATCATGGTTTAAAAATTCAGTATCATTATCGAATTGGCCAATGGTTTTTAGTATCATGTCGTTAGTATCTGTCGTCAATTTGGGCAATATCGGCTGTATCCGCACTATGAGCCGATGATATTATATGTTTAACATCATATCGGATACCTCAATACCCAATACAATATTGCCGATATATGTCGAAATTGGGTGATATATGAAATCATGCTATCAAAATCTGTTTAATTTAATACATTAGACCTTGAAAATAAGGTTTCAGAGTGTTAGTCATCTTATTTTTTTGTAAAGCCACGCGTACACGATCATGGCAGCAAGTCATTGTTTTAAACCTTTTTGTTCATTTTCAGTTTCTTATCATACATTCCAATTGATTAGGCATTGACTAATGACTATATATGGGTGCCTTGATCATGAACTCTCTTAACTTTCTCGTAAGATCATCATTTTTCAGGTATGTGTTGAAGATTGTTGAAATATCTGTGTATGAGTCAACCCTCAGCATCCAAAACCATAGCTACTTTTCTCATGTTTACACCGCTTCTTTGAAAGACCTTTTTTAAAAATTTCCTGTCAATTACAGGGCTTTATCTTTTGACTTCTCCTACTCACTGATGGTACCTACAGGGCTTCCTCTTCGAATGAAAATCTAACCTGCTGTTTCCTGAAGTGTCCTCCATCATTCACTTATTTATTTCTTTGTATTATGCTAATACAATCGTAATTGGTTGCATAGATTTTCGATGCTGCCTGCAATGGTGAATTTTGAATTAAGTTTTTCGGCATGGGGAATTTTTTGACTGCTAGTAACCCACTAACTGAATTTAAATTTCCTACTACTCTGAGGTACCTCTGACACCACTAACTGAAATTAAATTTCCTATTACTCTGAGGTAACTCTGACGCGCCTTTATGACTTCTGGAAATTGCTATCCTTTGGGTCCTGTCATCTTGCTAGATATAAGTTCATTTTGTTCTTTGTTCCTTAGAACCGCATGTGATCAGTTTTCATTCTAAGCAAAAGAGAAAAACTTGAACATAAACCAAGAGCTTCTGGTCTATTAGAGATTTTGGATCCAACTTCTTATTATCTGGATTTTGTTTCATACTACTTTAAGATTATCACCTAGTGGACTGTGGAGGGAGGTGAGGATGCCATGCCTCTCATCATACTTTCTGGAGATTCATTTGTTTAAAATCATTAACCGTGGCCGCTGCGTAACACATTACCAGGCAGGGTCAATTATAGATAAAAAATATATATAGAAGTAACCTAACCTGATTCCGTTTTGTATCATTATTTTGACAAATAAGGAGATACTATATCGTCCCATTTAAAGTATGGATAGGGATACAGATAGTGCTACAGTATATGAATTGCAAATGCATGTTTGAATACAGAAAACATGTACCAACACATTTAGATCAAAGATATATGAAGTACGCATACATTATATAACATTATGATTAGAAGCTAATGTGATTTTATATTTTTCTTATTTTAGTGTGAGAAATGCACAGAAATTAAAGTTCCAGTTCATTCTTCTTTCCAATTGCTAATCATTATTAGTATTGTTTGTCACTTTGTATTTGCATTTAAGTTTCATTTGTTTTTGTGAACGTGGATATTGAGTTAATGTCTGTATTTGTTTCCATTACCCCAGAAGAGAACAAGTGCAAATATTAACCTATGTCCACTCCATATTCCTCTTTCTACACCACTACCATGTCCTCAAGATCACACTATAATGTTCTGCTACCTGGAGAACATCCCTTGAAGTTTGGTTAACACCCGCTAGAGTCACCCAATTCAACTTGCACTATATCTACTCAAAAGTTCCATCTTATGTTCTGTTAGTGTCAGCAAAACCTACCTTTTTCTTTTACTTTTTTTAGCAATTTGCTCTCATATTCATTGATATTAAATTTTAACGAGATGTTACCTAAAATGGTAAAGCGTTTGTGGGCCATGTGACTTTAACCACCTTTTGTTTCAACTTAATTGGCAGATCCTTGGTCCTGAAAGTGGTTGGCAGCCAATCCCTTTAACAGATGTTATTACCGCTGCTGCTGTTAAAAAAGCTTATAGGAAGGCTACTCTTTGTGTTCATCCTGACAAATTGCAGCAACGAGGTGCTAGCATTCAACAAAAGTACATTTGCGAGAAAGTATTTGATCTTCTTAAGGTACATCCTTGTCTGTATTAACTTCATTCAGTTGCACACACGCACAAACACACAAATTCACACAACAAACACACACAGAAGCAATGATGTCGCTGAGTTGACTCCACAAAAAACAAAATGATGAAGACAATTAACTGATCCTTGTTTAAGGAGTGGATGGATTGACAATGACTCTAGAACTAACAGAATAGGCATTGAGTCAGTAAAAAAGAATATGATAGTGGTTTACTTAACAGGAAAGGCGACAATTAAGAAAGATGAATGGAGAAAGAGGATTTTTGTAGCGAACCCCAGATATTTGGAATAAAGTCTTGTTTCTATATAATCCATTCTAAGAACCTCGTAACATAAGCTTTAATAGTTGCTTGGAAAACTTAGCACTCAGTGATTTGATGATGGTTAACCTGGGAGGCCAATTAGTTCCCTATTTGAAGTATTGGTTCTCAGCCGATAGTTGTTAAGTTGTTGGGTCTTTAGTAGTTAGGAAATCACATGTCTGATATAGAGAAGATAATGACATAAGCACTAACTGGAAGATGACTAGCATATTCTTTATTTAGTTTCTGAAGTGATCTATGAGATAATTGTTGAAATAATTTACTCTTATAAATCTAGTTGATCTATTAAGACTAATGGTTATTGCATTAATGCCTATAAGTGACGATAAGTGCTAACCAGGAGACAATTGTCATATTCTTTATTTAGTAGGAAGTGATCTATGAGGATAGTTTTGAAATAATTCATTCTCAAATATTAATTAGGCATTTATGCAATACCCATTTCTCTTAATAGAACAACTTGATTTTGTAAACATTTAGTAGATGAGAAGAATATGCATCAAGGTGTATAGACCTTGTGTATCTATGATTTTGCTCTACAGCTTGGTGTTTTGCTTTCTTTAGATCTTAGCCCGCTGTAGGTCATTTCGTTAGGCATAGCAAGAGTCTCATTGTACACAGTCAGTCAATAAAACCCATAAACAGTGAATCGTATTTTATTCTTCTGATAACTATTGTTTATTAGTTTCTCAATGATATCTTCTGGAATGTGATTCCATTTGATACTTCGTCGCTTTTGTTATTCAGGGACAGAGATAGATTTCCTATAGTAGATTTTATAATCTTACCTCCTTGTCTAGATTCTTTTACATTCGAGGGGAATTTAGGGTTGCTCCTTGGTTGCTCAAGCTTCAATTGCATGCACAGACAAGATATGTTTATCTATGTGAAAATTATCATCCAAAATTTAAAATCTCGCTATTGGTATTGGCATTGGCTAATGGTTTTAGTATCAGAATCATCAATATCGGCCTATCATAAGGGCCGTGTCGGCAGTATCAAACTCGATATCGGGCACCACTACAATAGTAAATATTGTATCACGTACCGCAAAATCTGATACGATATTGCCAATATAACATCTAAATTGGCCAATATTTGAAACCATTATGTCATTGGTTTTATGGCAGGGTGCTCGCTCACCCGTATATGAACGTAACATCAAAATAGGAGGTTAACATGAGGTCACAAGAGTTTGGTTTATTTTTTGTGGAGCTTCCACGACTGAGTTCTGGCCCATGATCTATCATATTTTAATCTCGAATGGATAAGATGGTGCTGTTAGTGGCACTGGTGATGGTGATCTTGTCAAATATGAGATCTAATTATTTTTGTTAGGCATTAAAAACTTTGTTGATGCAACTATACTGACTGGTAATATGTATTAAACGCCTAACTCTGAGGGTCTGGTGAGATATCTTCTTAACGAGAAAGTATAATGTCTCGTGGCTTCTAGATAATATCTGTCAGTATCTGATATTTGCATAACATGCATTATTTATGAATCTTAGTTATTTATTTATTTATGTTAGTTAATTAATTAATTTTTCTGAAGGTTTTTTTTTGGGCTGGGGCTGGGGCTGGGGATACAAACTAATTTTGGATTTTGAGCCATGGAAATGCCATAGTAGCATTGCTTGGAAACTCTTCCACCTTTTGGTTGCATTAAGCCTCTCAGAATCTCCATTTTCCTTTGGCTTTTGACTTGTATATGAACTAAATGTTTCTGCATCATAGTCGTTTGATATCATTTGTGGTCAAGATTGGTGATAACACACTTGTTTGTATTTGAATGTTGACCGGTGATTTTTAAAGTTGGTTATACAAGATCATGAGTTGGATAAATTATGTACATTGGATATGTATCCAGCATGGGTACACTAGAAATTTAAAATTTATTATAACAGTAGCCTCCATTCCCTGTCCGAAGGACTTTTGGTAACATCTGGTTTTAAGTAATTAATGAAAATCCTGAAATTTGGAAGCTGGTGTGAGCAAATGAAAGGTTAACGCTTTCTTGATTGAGGCAAACAAACCCGCACTAAGAACCATCATATTCTCTCTGCAATATGGAATATATAAGTATATTGTTCTTGTCCCCTGGGTTATACTCCATGTTCATTTCTATTTAATTGTTAAGAAAATTCATATTCTTCAAGGATACTGCTGTGGCATTATCGTGTTTGTCTTTCTGTCATCCTAATCTTATGTAAATTATAATTTGGACTCTTGGTACTTGTTTCTTTCAATCGCTGGTTCCCTTGTATGCATGAATAATCCTTTCATCTTTTTGAGCTCCATTTTGTGAAATGGTAGGTGATATTGATTTTAGTTGTGGCTCCTTTTTGTTCACTTCTTCTCATTTCATTTTCTGTCAATGTTGCGTCAGGGCAATTTTATGAATCAATGTTGCATCGGGGCAATTTTATGAATAAGGACGCTTTTGATCAGTTTGCATATTCATAAATTATGTAACATGGACACTTCTATCATGAAGCCGTGTCGTGTCCGAAACGTGTCCGACACGCGTGTTGGACACACATCATGTGTATTTTTAAGAATTAGCTATGTGTCGTGTCCATTTCAATGTTGTCGTGTCCGTGCAACATAGCTCATAAATGACACCATTTATGCAACATGCTCCCATCAGTGTTTCTTTTCTTTTCTGAACCACGTGAACCTTAATAGAGACAGTTACGTGTTCTCCATATGGAATAAGAGCATTTACCCTAGTCTTCTGGCTTCTACCTGATCTCCATTTCTACCTTTCGTACTCTCTGGAATATTATTGTTGCATGTCCTTGCTTGCTGCTTCACCTATTTCTTTATGCTTTTTATAGTATGGGCTTTGGGTGTTTGTTTCTTTCTCCATATTTTTGCTGTGTATCTTGTATGTATGCAGGGGCAGTAGATGATGTGGTTTCATGTTGTTTAAACCAACCCAATTATGTCTGAACCGAGCCCACCTGTCTACTAAATGGGTGAAGGTGACCAACCTGAACCCTACCCTCCTATATTTGGGTAACCCGACCCCGCCTCATAACCTATTTATTAAATGGGTTGGGTTTGAAACAGGCAGACAAGTTACACAGAATAAACGTACCCCCATCATGGGTGCGCTAACCAATTTGCTAGGTTAATGCTATTTTCTTGAAGCCTATTAGTCACGTATTAAAATGCAGCAGGCTTTAAACAAACAAGCTAAAAAAGATATTTACTCTTTCTGAGAAAAGGAATATTAACCCAAGTTAATAAATAGATCAGGAGGGTTATCTGGTTATGACCTGGGTGCCAATCATGCCCAATGTATGCCAACTAACTTTTGTCTAGGTCTGGGGTTGAGTTATTGGATCTGTCAAAATTCCCGCTTTATTCTGCTTGTGGAGTGCTTATGTTTCTTGGAAGTTCATTTAGGGAACAAAGTTGAGTAGAATTGATATAGTTTTTCTCCCTCTTTGTTCCTATATCCTGAATGTCATCTTTTGCAAAATTAAGGGAAGCTACTCCAAATCAAGGTTCATTCACCTAATCTGCATAATGACAGGACTGAAAAAAATAGGCCAAGTCAGAATTTCTGATAGCTGCTGCCCTGATGTAATTTTCAATTTGAGATCATAAATATAATTTGTGCATAAGAGGATGACAATGAAGCAAACTTGCCAGTGCAATAATGTTATCGTTAAGAATATACAACAACAACGATAACAGCAGGAGCAGCAACGACAAAGAAGCCTTTATTCCAAGTTTTTGGAGTCGGCTACTTGAATCCTTTTCTTTCAACCGGGAAGATCAGATGGGGCTTTTTGGCTTTGGGTAAGCTTTGGAGCAATAATGGCTGATACTGACTGAAATCAATGAAATATTGGCAGAAGTTTATGTCTGGGCTTAATGTCTTCAGTTATTTGAGTAAAGAACAATGAGAAGAAAAGAAGTGGGAGAGAGCGAGAGGAAGAGAGGGAATATATAACTGAGAGAGTCAGAGTGCCATATTCTGACTCTTTAGGTCTACCGCTTTCTAATGTCATCACCACTCTGGCCATGTTCAGCTAATGTATATAATAGGGGGTTAGGACTTCAAATGAGATGGGAATAGGAATGTTCCTCCTGTATTGATTTAGGGTCTGTTTGGTTGTCGTAATTGACCATAATTCGTAAGTCGTAATTGGTAAATTCTTTCACAGTTGTAAATGAGTTACATGCATGTAAGTTTTACGGTGTTTAGTTGGTAACATAAAATTGTAATTAGAAAAGTGTATTGTGTTTTATGGTATTTGGATGTCATAATGTGTAAGTCGTAAGTGAAAAAGTTGACCACAAAATTAATTATTTGGTGATTTAAAATTTTATAATATTGCAAATAAATACTAAAAATGCTAAATATAAAAAAAATAATATTAATATAAAAAATAATACAAATTTGCATGACCACAAACTGGGATGTAAGTGAGTGGTAATTGGGTTGCAAGTGAATGATAGTTGAGTTGCGTAAGTTTTTTACAAATTACGGTCCAAACAAACGCCGTAGTTGTAATTGGGTTGTAAGTCATTTTAGAATTACAGCCTTTTACGACTTTTACGTCCAAACAAACAGCCCCTATGTGTCCTTGGTATTTGTATTACCAACTCTCCGGAAATCCTCGCCTTTAAACTCGGATGTGCGCGTTTGAATTCAAGTGAAAAATACAAGTAATTTGAACCCAAATTATGCCCAATCTAGTCATTTGCATGGTTTTGTGTGTATAAACCCATCAATTTGTTAATATTTTATATTTATTAGGAAGATTGATTGCAGTATTGCAGGGTTTTCACTACACCCTTAATGTATAATTTTTCTCTGATTTTTTTTCTTGAAATTTAGAGATTACATAGTTTCTTCTCCTTTGTGCTCTCTGTAAGGCTTAGAAACTATTCTTGGTAAGCTACGTTTCTCTTTATCTACAAATTTTATTTCAGCAAATTAATTATATGTTACTCTTGCTAGCGAACACAGTATTGAGGCTAACAAAAATCAATATTATTTTAAAGTTTTCATTAATTAGTTTTCTTATCTTTTGAATGCTTAAATGAAACCAGAAGCTTTTGGTACTGCCAAAATCAAACCCCAATTAGGAACCTTGAACACAATATTTTCCCTTTGTTTAATAACACAGGTGAACTGATACTAAGTCACAAATTCTGGTAATAAGGAAACCTTTTTTTTTTTTTTTCTCTATTATTTAACTTTTTCATCATTTATTGGAGTTACTAGATTGACTCGAAATAGTATTTTTACCCATTTTGACTATACCCATTGAAGTCACATTGTAACTTTCACTACAAGCAACTGACAAGGATGTGTTTCTGATTCAGGATGCATGGAACAGATTCAATTCAGAAGAGCGATGACATTGGACATCAGGTAACATGGATTGTAAATTAACATCTGGCATGTGTTGTAATTTTTAAGTCAAACTTGTTTAGTTGAAACCATATAATGGTTATTGTTTTGCATTTTTGTAAAATGTAATATTCCATTCGTCCACTTGAGAATCTCCTATTGGCCTTTGACTTTGGCTTAATCTGGCCAGCAGCTAGGAATTCCCAAATCTTTTCATAGCAGTTATCTGTAGGGCAAAATAAGTAACTAAATAAATAAAATTTATGGAACTCCAGAGTGGCAAGGAAATCAGGAGCTAATATGTTGGGTATTAAGTATCATCCATTCACACCTTTACTCAATTGTTAGCAGCAAATATGGCCCTTCATGCTATCTATTTGTACATTTATCTCAATGGTATCTTGCAGTTTATTATTTGATCTATATCTTGATACATTTTCATGTCTGTAAAACTTAAACCAATGAATGTGAAATTTGTCGATCAACTCTGCTGTAAGAAACATTGTTCTTTTGGCTCTTGTATGTTTCCAATGCTTGTAAGGGGATTTATATATACACAATGCTGTAGTCGTGAGTTAAAACATCCTCTCGATTTTCCCAGTGAAGGATTTATTTGGTAAGTGAATCTTATGGAACAAATAGCATGACAATCCATTCCAAATAACTATTCAACAATAACAAATTAAAATGCCACGAAGCCCAAATTCAATTTATTATATTGCCATAATCAGCTAGCACTTGAGTTTGTCTAAAACCCTAGTGTGTAGCAATAGGGACCTTCTCCTCTGATCCATTGACAACAGCTTTAATCATGCTTTCCAATCACTCCCAATTTGCCATTCTCAGGGAGGACTACTGCCTCCACTGTCTTAAGATGTATGAGCTTCTTACTCTGTGCACGAGGGTATCGCCTCATCCAACTTGCCATTCTCAGGGAGCACCACTGACTCCACTGTCTTGAGAGGTATGAGCTTCTCCATGCACGTGTGTATTGCCTCATTGAACATCTCCTCCACTATGTTCTTGTACTCGAAACCGAGCTACAAGAGCTTCATTGAGGAGGAGTGCACTGGTTGAATCTTGTCATCAATGCCTTTGATCCTACAACATAATCTATGTAAATCTTTCCCCTTAAATCTCTCCTTAAAAACCACAACAAAATTTAGTAGAAAATTATCTTACCTTTGGGGATGTGATACTGAGGATACTTGTCTCTGATCATCTTTGCTAGATCATAGCTGGTAGCATCATGAGAAGAGCATATACATCTCCCATTTGCTTTGGGGTGATTGAGGGGGATAATGTGAGCATTGCACAAGTCATCCAAGTGAACCAATTGGATTTGCTTTAGTATGGAGTAGTGAGCTTCATTTTCTGCCATAGAACCATGCATTGAAGATCTTAGCATAACTTTCAATGTGAAGAAGAAAGAGAGATTTGCTAATATATGCTTTGTGATGAGATATCCCAATGAGATGTGATGTACCTGTGATGAGTGATTATGCAGTGACCATGCTCGTTGGCATGTGTTAAACTTATGGTCTCTGTCACATCTCTATCTAACTATACTTACTTCATGGGCTTCACCTTCTTCATGTTTGCTGAAAAAATGAGAACACAACTTTTAGTAAATCCTTAACTAATATGCTAAGGTTATGTTGCAAAAAACTTCTATCCCTTGCTCTTATATTTGAATGAGTGAATTTACATAAAAGATGAGTTTTGTGTTATTTGTCTACTATATGTGATGTGAACCCCTTGAGAGAAAAATGCAATTGATATTTTTGACTCTACTATTAATAATAACTTCTATTTCAGTATCAAATTACCATCATAAAAGAGTAGTTCATCTTAGACCATGTGATTGATTGAGCTTCATGTCTTTGAAAATGTTTAGTGTGATCTATCTTCCAAAATGAAATCTACATTGTTGGATGTGATCTGATATAATGTATATAAATCAAGTAAGAAATAAAAAGCCAATGAGACTAGACCTTGTAACTCTGTTAAACGAACTCATCAAACATTTCATCTAACTCGGACTATGTTCTCACACTAGCTAAATGAGACACATGTTGTAAACATAATTTGACAATGACTCATTCTTATCTTTCAGTGTGAGATTAAATTTTACTTACAAGGATTGAGGTTAGGCTGTGAAAAGTTTCAGATTCGAGTTCAAACTACAATCTTAAAATAAAAGAAGGTAAAACCTCGAAAAATGTGATGGAAGATGAACTAGTTACATGGATCTCTCGCCGTGGCCCTGACAGTGTACCCATCTTGGAGGAGCTTCATCACCAGCCATGAACCCATAGAGCCACTGGCCTCCGTCGCCACCACCGCCGGCCCCTTCATCTTCAACTGCATCTCTCTCTCTCTCTCTCTCTCTCTCTCTCAATACTAAAACCAAGTTCACTCAATCAAACACGGATCAAAACTAAAACAACTTAAAGACAACTAGGGATGAAATTGAGGTGGAGTCCGATGGGGTGTGTGTGTGTGTGTTTATATATATTGATGAGACAATGATTTTAGAGGCATTACTCATATTGTACTTGGTTAATGAATGGACCATCAAAGTAAATGATTAATATTGAGAGCCCAACTGTCTCTCTCCCATCTAACTTTCAAAGCATTGTTCTATGGGTTAGATACAACGTGCCATATCTTCCATTCAAGCAAAATATGAAAACCCTAACCCTAAATACCTATTTAGACAAGAACCAGACAAACTAAAGAGGCTTACGCTTTAAAAGGAAAAAGTAGTCAATTTCTTTCTTGTGTACCATATATTGCGCGCGCCCTAGAACTTGTTCCTTGCTTACAATTTATGAGGACTCTACCTTTTATTTATAGTCAGAGAGTCTCAGGGTTTTAGAAAACTACAATTGGATTCGACCCCTTAGAAATGAAGTCCGAATTTGAGAAGGAGAAGCAGGTTCACCTGTCAGCTGACCGGGCGGTCGACTAACCCGGGTTTTAAAAAAATCACAACTGGATTCGACCTCTTTTCAGAAACGAAGTCCAAATCCAAGAAGGAAAAACAGATTCGCCTGTCGGCCGACCAGGCGGTCGACTGACCCATCCTTTCGGTCGGCCGATCGAACCCAACAGAGAGTTGGGCATGCCAGTCGGTCGACCGGACGGTCGACCGTTCTCCTTACTACGGTCGACCGAGCTGCGCCTGTGCATGTTGTGCACGCTAGTCAACTGGGCGGCTGGTCGGCATGTGACTGCGTTCTCGCTTCCTTTTGACTCGATCTCTGCGCTATTTCTTCTGATGAGTTAAAAAATTCTTCTATCAAGCTCCATCAAGCTTTTATCTCCTCTCTCCCTACATCATACATTTAGATTTTGTTTGGATGCTCCATTCATTTTGTTCTTTTTTTGTTCATTTTGTGGTCAAAAATAGACTTCAACATTTCTTCAGATAAACAAACTATTGCAATCTATCACCGATCAAACAAAAAAAATACTGAGTTGAAGACTCGGCAGCGGAAGTAGAAGCGAAAGCGTAGAGAATCTACCACTAGCAAGCAATTGAAAATAAATCACCACACAACCAAAAAACACCAGATTTAACGTGGTTGGCAATGTGTCTACGTCTACGGGGAGGAGAGAAATCTTTATTGAAAATAGAGAAGAAAATACAAGAGTTATAAGAAGATATCTCTCTTACAACTCTCAATGATGAAAATCTGAAATTCTCTTGAATTTTTAACACACATTGAAAAGGCCACCCCCAAGGGGTTTATATAAGTACCTAGGATGATTCTAGTCCAACATAAACTTCAACAACCAAATCAGCACCGCCTCAGAGAAATGAAACCTGGATTCAAACCAAAATAGGAAATAAAACCGTATTAGGAAATTGCCTGAACCCGATACTAGTCGACTAGGGCAAATTACTAGTCAACTAATACCAAACATTAGTGGATTATACCCAAAACCTAGTTGACTACTGTAATGCAATCTGAGAATCCAATTTTCTATTGCAGGGCCTAGTGGACTATACCAAAGTATCAGTCGACTAGCCTAAGACCAACTCGATTAATAAGACTTATTAGTTCACTAATAACATGCACAATACCTGTACATGTCCATGCTTGATTTGTGAAGCTTGTAACAGCTCCACCTTAACCTGAATTCCTCTCCAATGAATATGAAGCACTCCAAATGTTCACACAAACAACCCCTTAGCCACTATTTTCTTATTAACCGTAAAAACACTAGAATAATTGGAAGGTATCGAGTACCTAAAAGACACCCTTTTCCCGTATTTTTTGGGGAAAAAAAGAATAGTGAAAGGAGGGAACATAGAGCATATATCGGTAGCAAACAAACAAATTTCTTGATATTATCAGAACCAAGTTGAATTGATGAGAAAAAAAACTTCATACATAAATGATTGAAGGTGAAGATCACTGGTCATTCTCATTTGGAATGTTCGGTGATGACTCATCAGTCACAATAATTGGTGTTGTAGGAACAAACTATAACTCTCCAAAAAGAAAAAGGTTGGAAAATAAACTTAAAAGAAAACCTGTGTGTCATTAAGCTCAAGATCGATCGATCGATCAATCTGTTGAAAGATGAAGGAGATATGCTCCGCGCCATTGCTCTGCCAATGTCTGTTTCGGCAATGACACCTGCATCACAGATGGAAAACCAGGTCAATCCACGAAAAGCTCTGCAGCAGAAGGTAACTGTAACTTCAAAAAAGATTCAAATCAAACTAAATGCATAACGTAATACACTGATTTTCCACAAGGTTTAGAATCTGAGTGTCATTCAGAAGAGTGTAGTATAGCTAAAAGAGTCGATTAAATTCATGTATGCAAGAAGACAGACTAGAGAAATCCAGCTCATGAAAATAGAACCAGAAGATTGTAACCATGCAATTTAATTTGATGAGATAACTAAACTCCTGTAAAGACATTACAACTTCTTATAACACCCAGCAAATGAGTAGGCTATGCAGATGTTAGATTCACTGAAACAGGTAAAAAGAAACTGATGTTTCACAGTACCAATATGAAAATGTATACATCACAGAAGAGTTAACCTAGAGTTAATATAGCTACCAAACACGATCAAGAACAACTCCGACGATCAAGAACAACTCCGATGCTGCAAGTTTAGAAGTGCATCTCAGTTAAGGAAGTGGGCGGAAGTAAGGAAATGGGGAAGTATAATTGCTCACTTCCCTATCTATCCAAACACCGGAAAAGGAAAATAAGAAAACCCCTTTTCCTTTTTTCTTCTCTCTTTTACACAATCATTTCCTCACTTCCAGAGTGCTACA
This sequence comes from Agave tequilana, assembly GCA_038442645.1. Taxonomy (NCBI): domain Eukaryota; kingdom Viridiplantae; phylum Streptophyta; class Magnoliopsida; order Asparagales; family Asparagaceae; genus Agave; species Agave tequilana. The sequence goes on along the minus strand of JAVJIF010019479.1, from coordinate 48,984 downwards.
GTTAATTTTGTGGTCATGTAAATCTCATTTATAATAAGTTGTAGTATAAAACAGTTAATTTTTTGGTCATGTAAATCTGACTTGCATTCTAATTACAATCCATTTTTTATTTTTCTTAATTAATTTTTATTTTAATATTATTTTGCGGTCAACTTTGTGGTCAACTTTTTCACTTCCACTTTCCATTACCATCCAAACATCGGAAACAGCATAACATTTTTCAAACCACACTTCCCAACAATATCCAAACACCGGAAAACTTACTAACCAATTCTCAAGTTCCAAAGGGAACTAATACCACTTCCTCACTTCCTTACTTTCTCACTTCCACCCTTAACCGAACAGGCCCTAACAGTAAGAATCAGCACCTCTTGATTATTCAGATCTTGGTAACTCATAGGTTGATCGTATAAATAAAGTGATGCTTCACAGCTGCTTAAAATGACAGTACTTTGTAGTTCAAGAAACAAGAAAATTTAGGAAATACCTCAAAGTTTCCTCGATATTTCTTTTCTTCACATTTACAACCCTAAATTTGTTTTGAACTTTTGATTTTGCACAGTAATACCGTACAAAATGATTCATCCCACAAAGAGAAGAAACAAAAACATAATAAATAAATAGCTTCTCATAGCAGCATGCAAAGGGATAAGATTTAAGACATTTGACCATGCAATAAAAAACAAACTTACTAATTAATTATATTAATTACAACAAATTACAAGAAATCAGCATCTATATATATATATAGGAGGAACATTGGATCCCCTCAAACCTGCATCAATATATAGATAAATAATCAATTTTTGATGATGAAGATGAAGATGAAAGACTCTTCAATTTGCATTGCAATCCTACTGCTGATCATTTCGAGTTCAAGTAATTTATTTCTAATTATATCCTTTCTTTATTTATAAGTCAATTGCCGTTCGAGTGACCTAAAATTTCTTGGTTCTTTCCAAAAATTATTTCTTATTTTCATTCGGTTATTTGTTCTTGTGTTTGCATTTATATATACATAAGTAATAGAAATCTCTTTTTTTGAGTATATATATATATATCTTGCAAATTAACATCCCCTTTTGCCATCTAGAAATCATAAGAATTAAATATCTGAGAAGTAAAGAACATTTCACTTAATTTTTACAACTAAAAAGTTAATAGTATCCTCAATTCGTCTATCTCAATACTTTTTCAGTTAGAAGTAATTGTGTTAATCCATTAAACTTAGCACTAAAATAGATAAATTGAGTGAATACCACTGAAATTAATAAATTTAATCTACTTCTATTCTTTAAATCATAAAATTAATTAAACTATATTTATAAATTGGTAATGCTCACCATTGATTTATTCTTTTACTAAATATTAACTAGCAAAAAAGAAACTTTCTGCAAGTTAACTAAGAAACAAGAGGTTATGTTACTTAGTATGAGATATATGGAAATAATAAGGTGAAATGTATATGTAGTTCTTGGACAATATAAGGTCAACATATGCTAGAAAAATTTAAGAATTTAATTTTAATTTTTTATTTTCTTATTCTCTTTTATAAAATTTCTTTTTATCGTAATCATTTTTAATAGGTCTTTAAGTGGGAGAACAAAGAACATGAATTTAAATATTCTGTATTAGGATTCGATCAAACGGAGAAAATGAATCTTATTTATCAAAAAAAAAGGAATTAAAATCAATTACACAAGCAACAATCTAAACAATTTAACACAAACACCAAGAATTAAATTAGTCTCATGATTTGGACCACCACATATTATGCAAACTGAAATAGAAAATTATAAAGGCAATACATTTACTTTATAATTTGACCCATTAATTTAAAACTTTTTGATTGACATCATTTTGTTATATTTTTATACTCTTATTTATCTGTTTTTTATTCATAAGTAATACTACTCGAATATTTTTAGTGTTTTTGTGTGAAAGTTAAGTTTTGAATAAAGAATAAAGAAAAAAAAACTCAAAAAATGAATTTTTACAAACCCAACTAGATTAACTCAGATACATATCTGCATGAGAACAAATCAAGCAATTAAAAGCAAATCAAATTAAATCAAGTCAAAGATTGTAGAAAATAAAGTGATCAAATCAAATCAAGTCAAAAATTGTGCAAGTTTTTTCATATTTGTTTTGATCTTTTGTATCTTTCTCATTTGACTATAAAACGAGAGAAAATTCTATAGTTAAGGACACACTATATTTTATTAAAAAATTATAGAAAATTTTGGAGTTTATTGTTGTTTCTTCAAATTCACGTTTGTAAGTTTCTTTCAATTAATAGAGTGTTTATTTTTAGTTAAACAATTTTTGTTCTTTTTTCATGAATTTATTTTGGTATTGTATCTATATTGATTTTGATCTAATTATGAGTAGTTAAATCTTAAAAAATGTCTACGTTAGATGAAATTAGATTAGTAACTTGTTAACTCGTTTAAATCTATTTATTTTGTACTTTGTTGAAAATAAATACAAGATTGTGCTAGGTTCAAAGTAAGATAATCCTCAGATAATTAAGACTTTGATAGATTATATATTATTAAATAATAATCTATACTTAAAATTGAAAATTTAGGGTTATCACGTTTAGATCTAATTAATTTAATTTATATTTCATATAGTTGTTGATTTAACCTAAATTGATAGGTTATTACATAATCATGTTAACTTATACTTTAAAAAAATAAATTGATAATTATAATGGTGATTCTTAAAGAGATCTAGTTAGTTTTCATGTTACTAATATAGCAGATTCAAACCTATATGCTTGTTCTTTTTCAAATTATTAGAAATCTTTAAAAAAACAACAAATATTCTTCTCTCTATTTCTCAATTCGTCTAAATAAGATTATTAAAATAAAGATAACCATCTTCCTTAAGGATTTGACCTGCAAAGTATTATGATTAGACACCGTCCGCTCGCAGTAACACATTAAAATTCACATCATCTTCCGTCTAACTAAACACATGCATGCTTGCAGTGATAATACGAGTTGGTGCCCGTTCAGAGGACGAGGAAGAAGAAGAAAGGTTCAAGTACATTATGCCATGCATTGACGAATCTTGCATGAAAGCATGCATAGATTGGGGGTACAAGTGTGGGAGATGTGCTGGACTCCTCTCCCAGTGCAGGTGTTACAAGAAAGCCTGCAACTAGAGGTGTGATATGCCATGCTAAATGATAGATTTAGGGTTTCTATGTAGATGTATCTTTATATGTGTTTGTATGTCAATAAAATGACTTGTCCTGAGGAAGGAAACTCTCTTCCACCCCATGCAAGAGAGAACTGAGGGGGAAAAAAACCCTAAAAAAGAGAGATTGTACCTCATGGAGCATGTCTTAAAACTTAAATTATAATGGAAGTGAGTCTACTTTTTAAACTATTTTCGTGACAATATATATTGTGTTTTCACTACAAAAGAAAATAAAATAGACCAAGTGTAAAATTTAGATGTTTATGTTGCAACAAATTAAACATACTTTGAGAGTAAATATTTATATGCTTGTGACACAGTCTTCTTCTTGTGCTATTTGAATAAAATAGATTTTATGGCACTTTGGTTGTTTGTTTTTTTTTCCTTGAAAAAATGTAAAAGATAAAATTTTCACTCAGAGGGAATATTTCTCTAAAGTGACTGAAATTCACTCCTTCATCTATCATTAGAATTGAACATGATTAAATGGTATGAGTAGTTAATTCTTACTTCAACCTAGAAAACTTCATAATTATGGCACTTTTTTCTCTCTGAACAATCTTTCATGATGTATTTTGCATAAATTATTTGGTGATTTGGTGATTTTATTCTACTTTCTTTGGTGTATCTTGGACTAATAGAAATGTTTCTTCTATTAATTAACAACAAATTTCTAAGTATTGTGACACTACTCTTCTCCACTCAAATACCATTCCTTATTTTGTTTCCTGTGAGAGGTAAAGATGGAGAATTTCCTCCTCTCTACTTGTTAGAGCACTTCTTCTTTTCTTCTTATTAATCATATCGAAAACTTCTTTGCAAATACATAGGAGATCAAAGACAAAAGACTCTGTTTCACACTAATTGTGATACTCAGCCACGTAACATAAATCATCATTAACAAATGACAACATCCGACTTGAAAAGATAAAGAGCGTACTTTTTGCTCTTCATTCATTTCTCCTCGGTTTATGTTATGAAAAATACCTCATTGTTCCTTTCCATATTTAAGTTTAATATCCTATATTATTTTTTTCTTATGTTTAATACCCTAAAGGTTTTTTAATTTTAATGATTAATACCCTATATAATAATTGGATAATTTTGCCCTCCAGATAAAATTTAAGACCCTTTTGTCCTCCTTTTCTTCCTCTAATTTCATGTTCTTTCTACCAAATCCTAATCCTAATCAATTAAAACTCACTCGTGCTTCCTCCTCTTCATACCACAATTTTCTTTTTTCCTACCATTGTAATGGTTTTCTCTCTCATCAATTTCTTCATTTTTAAAAAGAAAAACTTAATTTAAAAGAAAATGTGAACTTATTTTGTATTCTCACCTCCATTAATATCATCACTTCCTCTTCCTTCACCTTCTCTATAACCATCATATATTTTCTCTCTCTCTTTCAATAATACAATAATCTCAATCATATTTACGATCCTAAAACCCTAATTAGATCTAAATGAACATATTTTCTCCCTCCTTTCATAGCACATCACCACTTTCATGAGTGCCTTCACTCATTTTCTTTAAAATTAAGGTTCTATTTGTGATTTGAGAAGAAGAAGGAGGAAAAATAAGAGTATTTAAGGATATTAATATTTTCAAGTTAACATATTCCCAAAAAAAAAAAAATTTAAAGTAGTAAACATGAGGAAAAGATAATGAGATATTAAACCTGAGAGGAAAAAAATTCAGGATATTAATTTTAAATAAAAAAAACTTTGAGATATTTTTTATAAAATAAACTTTTCTCCTCAACAAAAAATATAAAAAAAGCCTCAAATAACAGCCTGGAGTGCAGGGGCAAACTGGTAAATTACATCAGCAGAAGATGTTTTCTGTAGCTGTAGGTCCCCCGTCTCTCTCCAAGATCAGAGAAAATAATCAGGTCCAGTTGCCATCAGGGACGGGGGTAACCTCACCGGCCGGTCAACCGAGTAAAAAGTGCAGCAGACAAGATATTTTCGTGTCCTTTTTTATTATTTTCAAATTTTTGATCCACGTGGCAAAAAATAATTTATTTACTCTTCATAAATAAATACATAAATAAATAAACTCTCCAGCTTCTTCTCTTTCTTATATATTTTCAAAAACAAAAAAATTAGGAAAAAAGTACAGCGAGAGAAAACTCATGGCCTCAAGCTTGCCTCGTAGCCTCTCACCCAGGTCTCACCCACTACAATTTATCACCATGTATATCAATATATCAAAGGCGCAAAAGTCTTCTCCTCTCTTGTTCTCTCTGTTCTCTCAGCATTACGAGTTTTGGATATTGGCTTGTTTTTTCAAGTTGGGAAAAAAGAGGTAAACTTTTTTTTTTTTCCTTGATTTTTTTTTCAATTCTTTTAGTTCAGTTTTTGGTTCAGATTACTTCAGTACACTCTGCTGCTGCTACTTTTTTTTAAAAAGGATTTAAAAAGAAATTAAGGATTTTTCTACTTCTGGGTCATTTTGCGATGCTGGTGAGCAGAGAAATTTCTTTTTTTTTTTTTTTGCTTGTTTTAGGCTCTAGTCTTCATGATAAAGATTAATTACTGATCTGGGTGTTGAGATTTGATATGGGTTTTGTCAGATTCATTCTGATTTACCGTTCAAGATTTGAAGAAATTTGTAGTTGGGTTTACGGATTCTCTGATTTTTTTTTCCCCCAGGGAGTAGATGATGAACTATGCTTTCATAGCAAGTTGAAATAGATGTATTATAACAGGGAAAATAATGTCTTTAAAAAAAAAAAAAACCCATATAAGGTGCTATTCTGTTCAGATCCTATTTTCTATACTGTTTGAAATTATTTGGAATTTTGTCTAGTGAATGATTCAGATGTATACATCTGATAATTTGTTACATTTTTTTAGCCTGTAAAAATGTGGATAAGCTCATATTTGGGCCTTTAAAACTAATTAAGTCGGATGAACCAGAGAATTTTAAGAAACTAGTGCAGTTGAGATAGCTTTTTAAATTTTTGGGTAAAGCAAAACCTCCCTGTACTTTTGGAGTTGTTGTACAAAACCCTCTTACACTACAAAAATCTGCACTTTGCCCCATGGGCCAACTCCATCAATTTAGCCGTTCAAAAAAAAAAAAAACACGTGGTATGCATGTAAAAACTAATTAATTAATTAAACACTATTTTAATTACCTACTTAATTAACTAATAAATTATAACTAAATAATTATTTAATTAATTAAAAAATAATTAAGTAACTCCACTCCTCCTCTGGCCCTTCCCCTCCTCCCTCCCTTCTTCCTCCATGTCTGGCTGCGAGGAAGAGGGAGCCCCTCCCCTCCCCTCCCCAACGCCTCCCCAGATCTGGCGGCGGTGTTGAGGAGGAAGAAGGAAGGGAGGAAGGGAGGCTAGCCGGGGGAAGGGAGGATGCAGGGAGGGCTAGGGGGAGGCGGGCCAAGGGGAGGAGGGGCCAGTAGGAGGGGAGGAAGCAGTGAGGGCCAAGGGAGGGAGGGAGGTTAGGAGGCCCAGGGGAGGGAAGGAGGGCCACCCCTTTAATTACATTTTTTTATTAGTTATTTTTTAGTTATTTTTTAGTATTTAATTAATAGTGACAATTAAGAAAATAGAGTTTAATTGATTAATTATGATTTTACATGGTATGCACGTGCTGCTCATAACGGCAACACTGACCCAGAAGGCAAAGTGCAAATTTTTTTAGTGTAGGAGATTTTGCGCAACAAGCCCAATAGTACATGGAGCTTTGTGCAATTTACCCTAAATTTTTTTGGGTATATAATCATTATCTAGGTTAGTTTGAGGAGAATACTTGTCATGGTAATACAGGAGGATGTTTTAGTCTATGAATTGCTTAAGTTGTGAACTACTTGCTTAAATTGAAGGGTGAATTTTATGAACTTTGTAAAATAGACATGGTTTATGGTTTAGGATATTGGATTATTAAGAAATAACATGAGATGAGGATATATTTTCTTTTTCTTTTTTGGTGGATAGAGATGAGAATGCTGAGATGGATGAGGATGACACACAGTAAACATGGAACAAAATAATGAGTGCATTCGTAATAGGGTAACATGATAAATCTATTGAGATGGTTGGTTCGGATGAGCAATGAGATCAAGAGTGCTGCTGTAAGATGTGATATTAAAAAGGAACTGCTGGGGCTCGGCTATGCTCTTGTCAAACTTGGGCAGACACGAACCTGGTTGGTCCAAATCTACCAGGTGCTAAGTTGATTGCAGTTGGTCATGAAAAGGTTAATTTCATCTAGGGAGTTGGTTTATGCACTGATGCAACCAGTTCTACGCATAAGTGCACCCTAAATTGATGAACTTAAACTGAGGGAGATTCAATTAAGGTGTTGATAATAAAAGTGGTTATGATTTGTAATATTGATAGATAACCATCCTGAATCCAATGGCTGTAAAATCATAGAACAGAATGAAGATCAACTGGCTTTATAGGTACATAGTTGTGGTCTGTCTTATGTGTCTAAGCATCCAACTCACCCATCGTCATTTAGAAGAGGCTATTTGAGGGGACATGAAGACCTATTTAGGACCATCTAATTTTAGTAGTTTTTATTTTTTATTATTTTTTATTAGGTTTTTAATTTTCTTTAAATGAGACACAAGTAGTGCACATGTCCTCTTTTATATATATACTCTTATAGTTCTTTTACATAAAATAGATAGATTTTTAAAACTTTTGAGATTTTTTTTTTTTTAATCTTTATGTGAGAGACATGAGAGAAAGATTCTTCTAGGTGTGACGTCCAAATTTAAATCTCCGTGTGTAATGTATGGAGTCGGTAAGCGGTCACTTGGGTGAGAGACCTGAATCAATTTTTATCTTTTCCTTAATTTTTCAATTTTTAGATTAGATTATCCACAATCCCACTACAAAACCTAATTTCTTTCTCAATTCCCACAACCCTAGTTTTCCTCTTCGGTCTTGCGTCAACAATTAACAGTCTTACTCATGGACATCAGAGCAAGTTTTTATTGTAAATCATGTCATGTTCGAGGGTGAAGTTAAAGGTGACATTGTTCAGCATTAATAAGACCCTCTGATTTGATCTTCAGAATCTTCCTATCAATTGGAACTATATATTTAATCTTCAACGAAACCTTTGAAGGGGTTAAAACTATATATGATAATCAAATCAATATTTGATAATCAAATGAATCAAATAATTGAATTATCAATATTTGATTTTGGTAGATGTCATATGTAATAGTCACAGCTTGAGTATGATTTTATTTTGTAATTCTTTTAAGTATCAATAAACTTGTAGTCTTTTGTAAACATGATATTAAATCTAGGTCTTCACCACCGTTCAACGTGCCCTCATCATCTTTCTTTATTTCAGTCCTTCTTCTTTCTTCTTCCTTTCTTTTTTCTCTCTCTTTCTTTCTTTCCCAATGCCCCTACTCACTAGCGAAAAACAAAAAAAGATTAATGATCATTGGTATTATCCATAACAAAAGATAGAAATCTAGTGATCAGACGACTCAAATTGTTTTGGTTATAGAGATTGAGAATGAGCTTAGTGATCTAAGAGTTGATTCCTATATATATATATATATATATATATATATATATATATATATATATATATATATATATAATGTTTTGGATGCATCGATGTGTTTTGTTTAGTTTAATTCTACTTGGATTTGATAATTTTTATCTAGTTTGAGAATCTCTAAAATCTCCTCTTGTTCTACGTTTGAGGATCTTTAAAATTCTAACTCTATTTAAGGAGATGAATATTTTACTTTTCATGCAATTTTAACATTAGTGTACAATTTAGTTTTTAGTTTGCCTTATATTCGGTTTGGTTTGGTTTGTAGTTTCGGCAACAACATCAATAATTTAGCAGTTTGGCACCAACGTCAATAACTCACCAGTATTTACTTTTAGTGTTTTAGCAGTTTTAATATTTGTTTTCATTTTTTTTATTGGACAAACTCTTATTGTCATATAATCGTGAGTTTGAGGGGTGATGCTAGATATACCAGATAAATTTAGTCATAGAGTCCTAATAGTATAGTTTTATATAGTGTTAGTAATATTACGAGTCATATTTGAGTAAAAATTGATTTTGTGTGGATTTATACAAGGAGATGATTGTTCATGACTCCATGTAATTGTATTCTATAATTTTTCTAAATATCAACAAAGATGTAGTCCTTTGTACTTTAACAGATTCATTTATTAGATGAATTATGGTAATACTAATTATTTGACTAGGCTAAAACAACCATCCAAATCAAATTGTATCAAATATTTAACGAATAAGTAACAAACTTTTTGTCAAAGTTCCAGCTTAGAGGACATAGAGCTTTGTATCCAACTAAGCAGCGCGACTCTCGTACTTAATGCCAACCCCAACATCACTATTATTACTTAAGCCTTCACCGTTAAAACATCCTGCTATTAAGTACGAGACTAACTAAGAGGTCTATTTTAGAATATTGAACAAAGTTCACAATCGACTATCAACCTAACGTCAGCCCACCAGTTTGGTGCTGACTTCCTAACGTAGGAACTTGTCAGCATGAGAGTGTTTTGATGAGACCAGAAATCCAGAGCACTAAAGTCTGCCTAGTTAGTCATATTGTTTAATCCCAATCAGCCAGAGAAATAACTACCATAAATCTCCTAGGTTACAGATCCCGGAAATATGTTAAAATTTCCCGTAAACAAGAAAAGAAAAACACTATGGGAGATTTTCTTATCGGGATTGCCTAATGTACCTATTTCTCTTCATGCCAACGATAACCATGGGTCAAACACATACAACTAAAACATTTAAGTTATTTAAAAGAAATCAGTGATATGTTTCTGACACCAAAATTGATAGCCCATTTTGTAGGCTGAAAACAGTCAAACAGCAAGATTTTAATCTTATTAAAGTGTGCATGGCTTGAGTATGAATATGGACAGTTTGATGCCATGTCAGATTACCACTAAAAACTCAGGCTGGTAGGTTGTGAAACCACAATGAATATCAAAAATCTTAAAGGACCACTCACCGCATATGTGCTAGAGGGAAGGCCTCCAGCGGAAAGCTGACTCATTCTAAAGCGCCGAGTAAACCAGAGGGGGGAATAAATATATTTATACTGTCAATAGGGTTTGAATCTTAGACATCCTGAACCTGTGTTCTGAAATAGGGGTGCGAACAGATTGAATATAGACTAAATATGGCATTATTGTATCCAAACATGGATAGGAATACAGATATACTTAGTTAAGGAAAACTCATATCATTGTCCGCCAAACTCAAATGTAGATACAGATGGGATATGAGAGAAACATATGATTTCAGAGGCTAAACGATACCATTATTTCACCATTCATAAAATTAAAACATGTTGCTTTCGAGTTCCATCCTAATATTGAAAAAGTTACCTAGCATGATTTACCAAAGAGAACAAGTTACTAACAAACTGCATTCAGTTAACAAATATCATGCGGGTATGCATGCAAGAGTATGAATAAGTAATAAAGGATGTAGTAGTGATAACCATAGACCAGACTAAACAAATGAAAAAGTTTTCCATTGGCTTGAAACATCAACTTAGTCTCAAGAATAATGAACTAATTATGCATTCTTTCCCATGAACTAATTATGCATAATGTGCTGGAAGCCTGGAAAACCTCAATATTAAAGGTGCAAACTCGTATACGGATCGGATATGACATGTACCACATCCATATACTTTCTAATCATGGACACAGATAGAGGTACATATATGGTTCGTTAAGGAAAACTCATATATGTATCCACAACTAATGCAAATATGGAGCCGAGTCGGATTGGATATCCATAACGATGTGCACCCCTAGTTTTGATACCATGGAAACTGTAGGATATTTTCCAGAATTATAGCATGCAACAAATATAGATTCTAAATTTAACAATTACTTGTCCTAAGCATGCAACTAAAATGAAGAATTTAAAGAAAACAAAAAGCTGGCCTGGGGTGACAGTCGTGCAGAAGCACTGCCCTAGAAGATAGATGGCCGGTCCCTCGTCCGGACCTTAGAATAACCTCCTCTCCTAGCGGTAAAAGCTCCCCCGGTAGATCACCAGCACCCAGCCCCGGACGAAGAGCTAGGCCTCTGCTCAGATGGAAATGCGCTGCCCGTAATAAAAGTCGCCGGAGAAATCACCAAAAACCGAACAGAATTTTGTAGGAAAGAATTTTATTGTAGGAGGGAGAAGGAGACTGTAAGATTTTTCTGCAGGTAACAGTCTGAACTGCGAGAAGCTATTTATAGATTCTCGGAGTTCAGCTGTTACAACAGACCCGCTCCAAATCTGCACACGATCGTGCAGTTCGCGAGCATATCCGGAGAGTGGGAGAGTGGGTCAAAACTGAATCGAAAATCCCGAAAAAATCATAACAGAATTTTAAATCAAAATTAAAAAATAAAAAACAAAATGTAGCAGGTCCAACAAGCCCCTGAATCGAACTGCATTCGTGTCCGCAGGTCGTGGGCGCGCGCCACCCGCACCCGGCCCGGCCCGGTTCGGTTCGGCGTGTGTGCGCGCGTGTGGGGATGTGGCCCATGGCCCAACACTCATAACAATAGGCATGAGAGGTTTTGATATATATACCACCTAACCTCCCATCTCCTATCCAATGTGGGACTAAAACAAAGGCAAATGGGGGAAACTCAAGTTTTCCCTCCAATACATCAATACATCCAACAGTCCCCCCCAAAACTTGAGTTTCAGAGAGGATAAAACAAATCAATAACCATCACATCATCAGATCATAAAACACGAAAAAATCGGGCAACATCATACTGTGAATTCGGGACAGGTGGACTACGCCTGGAACCTTCCTTAGTGAATTCATCGCCATCTGAGAGACATAGTGGACTACGCCTGGAACTAGCCTCTTTTACCAGATATTGATAGAATACACACACAGTAAGTCTCCATCTATTGAGCGAGCGGGTTGAGCGTTAAAGGCCATGCTCACAATAACCGACTCATGAGAGTTTCTAGGGTCAGCCCTGCCCCCCCAACCGCGGCCATCACGGTTCCTCTCACGTAGGTAAGTCCTCCAAGGGTACTACAGCTGGATAGTATACCCTCCACACTACATGCGTTGGACTTATTAAGAGTCAAACTCATCCTTACCTAGCTGTATTATAAGAGCATCGTCACCATAGAGAAGGGGTAGTAGCTACAATGCTACATACATGATATAAACATATCCGGGTCGATGCTCCACACGAGTATCACCAGTCCAGCTTGTTCCTACCACATTGAACCTCTTTCATGGAATCAACTCCCAATCAAGTAGGTTGGGTTCCCGCTGTCGGTGAACTCTACTATGGGCTTAACCCCATCTCCCTCGATGATTCTAGGACCACACTCCTAGAAAGACCCTTAGTCAATGGGTCAGCAATATTCTTCTCGGACTTTACAAAGTCCAGAAGCACAACTTTGCCCAATAGGCGCTGAACAGACTTAAGTCTGATTTGAATATGTCTGTTCATCTTCTTATTGGCATTATCTTGCTTTAGAATCTCAATGGTGGATCTTGAATCAGTATGAATAGAGATTGGAAGTATGGGTTTAGGCACGATAGAGAATTCAGATAAAAGATCCTTTAGCCATTCAGCTTCAGAGCAAGTTGTGTCCAGAGCAATGAGCTCGGACTCCATGGTGCTCCTGGCAATCACTGTTTGTTTGCAGGATTTCCAGGACACAGCAGCACCTCCGAACATGAATACATATCCGGTAGTAGACTTAACACTGTTAGAATCAGTGACCCAGTTTGCATCACTATAACCTTCCATAACATCAGGATATCCAGTATAAGTCAGACAATAGCCAATTGTGCCTCTAAGATATCTGAAAACTCTCTCTAGTGCAGTCCAGTGTTCTCTACTGGGGTTACTAGTATATCTACTCAATCTACCTACAGCATAAGAGATGTCAGGCCTTGTCCTGTTGGAAATGTAAAGAAGTGAACCTATTAATTGAGAGTATTTCAGTTGAGACACAGGCTCACCCATATTCTTTTTCAAAGCAATTGAAGAATCATAGGGTGTAGAAATAGGTTTAGAGTTATAGAAATCAAATTTATGAAGTATTCTTTCAATGCTATGAGCAAGACTCAAAGAAATTCCATTAGAGGTTTTGGATATTTTCATTCCCAATATCATATCAGCAGGACCTAGATCCTTCATATCAAAATTTTGGGAAAGATAATCCTTTACTCTTTGGATTGCATTAAGAGAAGTTCCAAGGATAAGAATATCATCTACATATAGACAAAGAATAATATACTCATTGCCAAAGTTCTTAGAATATATGCACTTGTCATGTTCATGGATAATGAATCCAAATTGTGCAATAACTTTGTTAAATTTTTGATGCCATTGTTTGGGTGCTTGTTTAAGTCCATACAATGACTTCACAAGTTTGCATACTTTGTTTTCTTGTCCCTTGGCAATGAATCCTGCTGGTTGGTCCATATAGATTTCTTCTTCAAGATCGCCATTCAGGAAAGCAGTCTTGACATCCATTTGGTGAATGAACATGTTATGAATTGATGCAAGTGCTAGAAGGATTCTGATAGAGGAGATCCTGGCAACAGGAGAATATGTGTCAAAGAAGTCAATACCCTTTTGTTGGGTGAAACCCTTGGCAACTAATCTTGCTTTATATTTGTCGACAGTGCCATCAGGTCGGAGTTTCTTCTTGAAGATCCATTTACAACCTACAGGTTTGCATCCTGGAGGAAGGTCAGTGAGAATCCAAGTGTTATTCTCCATTATGGACTTGATCTCACTGTCAATGGCTTCTTTCCAGAAAGGAGATTCAGAAGAGTCCATTGCTTCCTTGAAAGAGTTAGGATCACCTTCTACAAGATAGGTGAAGAAGTCCTCACCGAAGGATGTAAGAGTTCTTGTTCTTTTGCTCCTTCTAGGTTCAGAATCAGTTACAGGAGCAGAACTAGAAGAAGGGATATCAGAGGTAGAAGGAGTGCAAGAAGGATCACTAGGGATTCTAGACTTGAAAGGAAAGATGTTTTCAAAGTAAACAGCATCCCTAGCTTCAATGATGGTGTTGTTGGATATTTCACTGATCTCAGAGTTAACCACTAGAAATCGGTTAACATTGCTATCTAGTGCATACCCGATAAAGATAGCATCAACAGTCTTGGGGCCGATTTTCCTTTTCTTCGGTTCCGGTATTGAAACCTTAGCCAGGCAACCCCAAACCTTGAAGAATTGAATGTTAGGAGTTCTCCCTTTCCAACGTTCATATGGAGTAACGTCGGAGTCTCTTTGGGGAACCCTATTGAGTATAAAACAGGCAGAAAGGAGAGCTTCACCCCAAAATTTTCAGGTGCACCTGAGCTGAGTAACATGCAATTCACCATGTCCATCAGTGTTCTGTTTTTCCTTTCAGCTACACCGTTGGATTGAGGTGTGTAGGGAGCAGTTACCTCATGAATAATGCCGTGTTCTTGGCAGAATTCTGTCATATCATTTGAGGTATACTCCCCCCCACGATCAGATCTTAGGATTTTGATCTTCTTTTCGCGTTGGTTCTCAGCTTCGGCTTTATACACCTTAAACCAATCGAGGACTTCATCCTTAAGTTTGAGAAGATAGGTGTGACAGAATTTGGAGTAGTCATCAATGAATGTCACAAAGTATCTTCTACCGCCTCGGGTGAGAACTCTGTTCGAGTCACACACATCACTATGAATAAGCTCGAGGGGTTCAGATGTCCTTGTGATAGAAGGAAATGATTTCCGGGTATTCTTACCCTGAACACAGATTTCACATCTAGAAGATGTGTCAAAAGAAGATTTAGGAATGAGATTTAAGTTAATCATTTTCTTAATAGAATTGAAGTTGACATGTCCCAGTCTTCCATGCCAGATATCACAAGACTCAATGTTCAAAGCAACAGGATTAGAAATTTTATTATCAGAAGAATTTATTACATTGAGACGAAAAAGACCATCACAAACAAAGCCTTTTCCAATGAAGATATTTGACTTGGAGATTACAAATTTATTGGATTCTTTGACAATCCTATAGCCAGCTCTAAGAAGTGAAGACTCGCTGATCAGATTTCTCCGAAGTGTAGGTACATGCAGGACGCCTTGAAGAGTCAGAATTTTCCCTGAGGTCATTCTGAGATCAATACGTCCAGTTCCCTTTATCTCTCTAGTGGAGTCATCTGCCAGGCTCACGCTTCCTCCACGTTGTTCCTGATAGGATTTAAACCAGGAGCGATCAGTACAGATGTGAATATTGGCTCCTGAGTCTAACCACCAGTCCGAGGAGAAGGTGATAGAGTTGACAATAGGAAGAGAAGAATCTAACCTAAAGGAATTGGAGTCTAGTTCCACCATGTTGATCTTGTGTCCGCCATTTCCTCCATTTCCTCTTGGTTGAGCTTTGACAGGTTCTTTCTTCCGGTTGAAACATTGAGGTGCCATATGATTCGTTCTTCCGCAGACGTAGCAGAATCTTCCATCAGTCTTCTGGCCAAAGGTTTTGGGTTTGAAGGAGGAAGATTGAGAAGGTTTGAAAGAAGAAGAATTTGCATGGGGAGAAGAATGAAAATGATTGGGTTTTTTGAACTTTTTGCCCTTGGGATTCATAAATTTTCGCTTAGGCTTATCCTCCACCAAGTTCACTTTAGCTTTCATTTCTGACTTGGTTTTAGAGTTTTGCCTATGCTGATCTTCTATGCGAATCGCTTTTAGGGCTTGAACAAGAGTTAGGTCACCTTGCTTGTGACGGAGGTCTCCAGCAAAGGTTGACCAGGAAGGAGGGAGTTTGTCAATAAGGCAAGACACCTTGTAATCATCGGAGAATTGATTTCCTTTCGATTGAAGGTGTCAGATATAGTCTTGAAATTCATGAAGTTGATCATTGATAGGTTTACTATCGGTCATCATGAATTTATTGAAGGAGGAGGAGGTGAATCTTTCGATTCCAGCATCATCGAGGCCATATTCATCTTCGAGAGCTGTCCATAGTTCTTTAGCACTCTTATATTCATAATAAATGTCATATAGACTATCAGAGAGTGCACTAAGAATTCTATGGAGACAATGGTAGTCAATTTCCTCAGGTTTCAAATAGATGTAGGAGGAAAGAGTTGTAGGAGGAGTTTCAACAGGAGAAGATCCAACAGATGAAGGTTTAGGAGAAGGTGCAGGAATGGAGTCATCTATGGCTGATATGAGACCTAAAGTGGTTAACCAGTACTTCATTTGGTTTGCCCATCTCTTAAAGTATGTGCCGGAGAATTTCTCCGGTTTGACACCCTTGGAATGATCAGATTTTGCCATAGTGACGGGATGTGCTACCTGAATTCTGTATTTCAAAATTATTTTAATAATGTCAGAATTTAGTTTATGTTGGTAGCTTTTAGATTAGGGTTTGCAAAATAAATAGTGTAAGATCCTTCTTTAATTATGTGCCAAATAATTCAAGTAAAATATAACAAGATACAAGATATAAACTTGTCCTTTTAATTTCCTAATTAAAATTATAACAATAATGATTTCTAAAGGTTATTTCAATTTTTTTTTTTTTAAAACTGATGTACCTCTAAATTTCTAATCAATAAGTCCAATAAATTTCAGAAATGAACTAGCAGGAATTAATTAACAAAAGACAATTAAACTATGCAATTATAAACTAGAGGGATTAGATAATTGCAAGAATTTAGACAATTCTATTTTAGTTAACTAATATAGCAGAACTAAACAATTAATTAACTAATGAATGTATGAAAATTCTTGTAATATGAGTTTATAAATATGACAAGATTTAAATAAAATAATTTTCTTTTGTAACAAAAATTAATAAGATGTTGTAATGAAAACAAATGATTAAAGTTTGTAATGAAAAGAATTTTACCTTATAATAATTACTAAATGTAAAGTTGTAAAGAATAAAGTTATTTAGATTTTCTAGGATCTTATATTGAGATTTTTGCCTTGTAATAATTAGAGCAAATAAATTTTGTTTTTGCAATAAATTAAAAGAGATTATAATTAGATCAGATTTAAGGAATCTTACAACAGGATATTAAGATAAGATCTAATTAGTTTGAAAGGATTTAATACAATAATTTTGCAATGAAAATTTAATGCAAATCTTTTAAATAAATTGGTAAGTACTTTTCCTTTTTCCAAACTGTAAGAATACTTTTCCTTTTCCAAATCTTTTAATGAAAATTTAATACAAACTGTAAGAATACAATTTTTTTTTTTAATATCTAATTGTTTTAAATAATTATCTTTACTTGCAGGGACTGTTTTTTATTGCAAGAAAATTATCAACTGCATGAAATGGACAAGTAACTATATTGCATGAAATAATTCTCTAAAATTAATTGCAAGAATTTATCAATAGTCTATCTTCTAGATTGTAGGATATTTTCCAGAATTATAGCATGCAACAAATATAGATTCTAAATTTAACAATTACTTGTCCTAAGCATGCAACTAAAATGAAGAATTTAAAGAAAACAAAAAAGCTGGCCTGGGGTGACAGTCGTGCAGAAGCACTGCCCTAGAAGATAGATGGCCGGTCCCTCGTCCGGACCTTAGAATAGCCTCCTCTCCTAGCGGTAAAAGCTCCCCCGGTAGATCACCAGCACCCAGCCCCGGACGAAGAGCTAGGCCTCTGCTCAGATGGAAATGCGCTGCCCGTAATAAAAGTCGCCGGAGAAATCACCAAAAACCGAACAGAATTTTGTAGGAAAGAATTTTACTGTAGGAGGGAGAAGGAGACTGTAAGATTTTTCTGCAGGTAACAGTCTGAACTGCGAGAAGCTATTTATAGATTCTCGGAGTTCAGCTGTTACAACAGACCCGCTCCAAATCTGCACACGATCGTGCAGTTCGCGAGCATATCCGGAGAGTGGGAGAGTGGGTCAAAACTGAATCGAAAATCCCGAAAAAATCATAACAGAATTTTAAATCAAAATTAAAAAATAAAAAACAAAATGTAGCAGGTCCAACAAGCCCCTGAATCGAACTGCATTCGTGTCCGCAGGTCGTGGGCGCGCGCCACCCGCACCCGGCCCGGCCCGGTTCGGTTCGGCGTGTGTGCGCGCGTGTGGGGATGTGGCCCATGGCCCAACACTCATAACAATAGGCATGAGAGGTTTTGATATATATACCACCTAACCTCCCATCTCCTATCCAATGTGGGACTAAAACAAAGGCAAATGGGGGAAACTCAAGTTTTCCCTCCAATACATCAATACATCCAACAGAAACATGGTTCTCTGATACCATGTTAATGTTCTCATCATGACAATAAACTCAAAATTCAGGATGTGGGTAAGGGATATAATTTTATGCTCTTAACAGATTTTGCGAGTTACAACTAACAGTATATTCTGGAAACCTCAGATTCCTTGTAAGTTCAAAAGGTCTGTCAGGTAAATCTCTGGCTAGTTTAGGCATTGTCTACCTCCTCTCTATATTTTCACTTGCATCATTTTAATATTCCCTAAACTCTTGTCCCTATGTGGTCATTTGATTGTTTTTCTGTTGATGCAATGGTATGTCCTTCTGGAGTTCTATTTTCCTGTTCAGGCCTTCTGTGGTCTTACTGACTTTGCATGTGAACCCCAAACGCTATGGTCCCTGAAGCACCTAATCAGTATGACTGTGTATTTGGAAATATCATTGGTTTTCTATATATTTATCTCCTGAAGAGCTGTTAACACTCAAATTCATAGCGTGTGAGTCTACGATGGAGGAGTTGTGGCGTCTGCGATGGAGGAGCTTCTATAGGAAGCGCAGGAGGAGGGTGAGAGCACTAGGGAATTTGCAGATATGGAGCAGTGCCAGCAGGAGTTGATTTAAGCGGAACTAGGAGCCTGACTTGCAGCGATGATGGGGGACTGTCTTTGAATAAGAGCTGTTTGTTTGTACCGTTCTACTTTGGTTTCTCCAGGCACCTGCATGTGTATAGTTTTTTTTGTACTACTGGGGAACATAAGGTTCTTGTACGTATTTGAGATTGTTTTCATTAATTTTGGGGGACCACTTTGGTCCACCGTTTCAATGCCAAAAAAAAAAAAAAAAAACCCTAAAATTCATAGCATCACATTCATGACATCCCTGGAATGCAAATGAAAATCATACTTAATACTCCTTTTAGTTGTTCGAAAAGGAACACACACACACAACCACCCCCAAAAAAAGGAAAAAGGAAATGAATAATAAAATGAGAAATAGAGAAAAAAGTTATAAAAAGAAGTCCTCCCTCCCTTTTTTTAAGTTCTCTTGCAAACCATTTATTTCCATCTACAGCATCAATTTCCTTAATTTTATGCTGCATGGATGCCAAAATTTTTTGAATTCCTTTAACTGTTTCACAACCATGAATATTCATGTGTGACTCCTTATAAGTAGCCAGAATCATTTTTTAAAGGTAATTTCTAGTTGTCATCATATTTGTATGATATTTCTCCTCATAGCTCTTTTTTTTTTTGTACTAATAACTTTGTTTCCAGTTGGCAGTTACTATTATATTTTGTGCCAGATTAATTTTTTTAAAGTAATGGTTCTTGATTAATTTTTATATTTTGTGCTTAATTAATTATACTTTTGCCTTTTCTTACATACATAAGGAAGCTCTTTTGTTTCTGAAATAGTTAAGACTAGTTGAATAGAAGTATTTTCCTTATAAATCGCATGCATTTACTAATTGCACATCTGTTCCGTACATCAGTTCTGTAGATTAGAAATTGTACTCATGACCAGATATCTTATAGCAACTTATATTTTATGTTTTCCTTCTAGACCTATGCGGTTGGCTTGATACTTCATCATGTAAACACTTACATGCCTGTGTGCCTAGACTACAGCTTTTATTATGGTGTGAATTACTGTGCAATATAAACTCTAAGAACGTTAGATTTCTGGTTGCCCCAAAGCGGATGTTGCCTTTCAATAGGGATTTTAATGATTTCTGGATTTGTTGATTGCAGGGATCTTTGCAAGTACTGTTTGAAATTGGAAATTACAATCTTCTTTGCAAGTGGGTAGATTGTCATTAGATATTATAGCCGTTTGATTATGGCATCTATATATTATCTTGGGATCTGTGCTACTAAAGACTGCTGAGAGGAGGAATAGTCCACTTCTAATACTTTTGGGAACAAATCATGTCGGAAGACCTCTCTGTGAGATGTACCAACGGGGAAGTTTTTAAGCTTGTCCTGGGTAATACAGATATTAGAGAACCTTTGCACTCTCATCAACTGCAATGGATGGCACGCTGGACACAAGTTAGCAGCAGCTTATCCATGCGGTGTCACAAACACTGTGCTGTGACAAATGCAATAAAAGATCGAACAGGGCATCATTACTTGCCAGTTGAATCTACGAAGCCAAGTTATCCATGTGAATGCAAGAACATCATGTTCCAATCAGCTGAAGCTCGGGGAGGTGACAACGGAAGATTTTGGAATATAAATAATCCTGTGATGAGGAATAATTTGAATTCCTTGGGTTCTGAAACATCAGAAAAATTATACAAACATAAGTTACCTGCCTCTTCAATGAGTGGTGAAAATTTCACCTCATATCATTTTCAGAATTCACAATGTGTAGGTTCAGAGTGGATGCACTTTCCAATGTTTGATATCAACCGGAAGGTAGCGACTATCATGGATCCAAAAAAAAGGACTGGTATGGATACTATGGCAGCTAAAATGAATGAACAACTGTTACCTTTGAGTGGACCTTCATTAGATCCCCATCTAATAGAATTTGCATCTAAAGGAATTCAGCATCAGCACCGGCAGCAAAATATTGCACAGAATGATAAAGAGATGAGGACATTTGAATCTGTAGAAGCCTTATCATCTTATAACTTCCACAGTTCAAACATGACATCAAACATCCAGAATGACGAGGAAAATGGCCATTTTTGCTCTGGTCTAGCATTCAAAGAGCATTTTGCAAATGCGAATCTCACTTACTTGAAACATGAGCTATGCTGTGGTTCCAAACATTCCCCCATCATGGTTTCTGAAATGAAAACTGATAATCTATGTTGTGGGATTTCACGGACTAGGCTGAAGGATGGATCAAATTGTTGTCCTGGTGATGTTCCTCGCCCATGCCTAGCTGAAGAACGTAATAAAGAAATTGAAAGCGTTTTTTGTGGGAACAAGACCACTATTGGGTTGAGAAAATCAAATAAAATGTCAAATTGTTCAACTATAGGTAAAAGAAAGAAGAACCTGAGAAGTTCTCAAATGCAACTCAATACTTGATCACAAATGAGGTGGGCAATGACTTGTGCCATAAAGACCAAACTGTTGGATGCTCAACAATTTCTGCTAATGTCAAAGAAACGGCCTTCTTTGAGAAGTTTACTTTACCTACCACATTAGACCAACATGGCCACAGGGAGGAGAATTTTCAAACTTTGGTGAGCCCGACCAAGAGCGAGGAAGGTGTTGAAGATATTGATACTCAATATATGGAGAAAGAATATGAGTTCTTGGTGAAAACTGATTTTATGCATATAGATGTCCCAGAATCTCCTGAAGGTACATATTTCAATACTTCTTCAGTCTAATATATATCCAGTCTTGTGGAAGTATAGTAAATTTATGCTCGAGTTCCAGGTTTCTAGTAACTAGGTATCAACAAACATTGAAAAGGCTTGAAATCTGGAATAAATGCTGTCAATTCTAATTTAGGGATTAGAAGTATGAACTTAACTGCCTAATTTTCCTTTTATTTCTTGTTTGCAGTTGGAAGTTCTTTCGAATCGCAGAAGGTACAAATTTTATTATTGAAGTTTATGACACTTCCTTCCCTGCTATTCAGCGTGCTCTATATTAAGTCTGGCTCATATGGAAGTTTTTTTTTTAATAACCTGCTATGCTCAGGAAGTGCTGCAATTATGTTATTTTCTATGTTTAACTGGATTTTATATAGCATATACTGATTATTGACCGTATCCCTTTTTTGTAATTGTGGTACCTTTCCTGTAATTAACTATCAATAGTATCTGCTATACATCTAAGGAAAATCTATGTTTACCTGTAAAAGGCACCGACATGTCAGGGCAATAATTACAAGAACATCCTAGAAAACATGGGATGATGATGAGTACATGAATCTCCAATGGGACTAAAATAATCACTGTGGTTATACTAAGCGAATACTATTACTACTAAATCTGACCGTGTCAGTAGAGAGATAACATCAAAGTGGAATGCTCGACTTCAATACATGCCTGATGCCAGCAGAGTTCAGCATCAAAGCAGGAGGGTTTCTATTGCAATATATACATGATATATGTGTTGATCTGCTATAGTTTCAGTTTGAACCCGAATTTCCTTTTGGTAATTGCTATAATTTCAATTTAAACCCTAATTCCTTTTGGGTTTGTTTCCATATCAATTGGACCAATCCCATAATTCCAATCTTCTATCCAAGACCTTAATGAACCTTGACCTCATTTTCTCAGTACAGTGGCATCATGTTGCATCTTACGTGTGTATTCAAGCAATCAACCAGTTCCACTTCAGGCGCGCGTGCACACACTCATGCAAGCACTCTCTCTCTCTCTCTCTCTCTCTCTCTCTCTCTCTCTCTCTCTCTCTCTCTCTCACCGTGTGTGTTCTTAGTATAGTATTCTACCTCTCATAAAAAATGCACTGATTTTTTATACCATGCATACATGATACCAAGTACCATACGAATGAAGAAGATTTCTTACATAGAGAAGGAATTATAAAAATTACATAGATAATAACTATTATTTATGTCATGTACCATAGCTCTCCACATCCAGTCAGTAACTATGCTGCCTATAGAAAAGCATACCACACCCACCGTTGGTCCGTGTTTCCAAGTAAAGAACTTTATGCAAAGTTATATAACCATCCAACTGAAAGCATAGGCTATTAGGTATTGGGCCTATAATTATCAAGCCAATTTAGGACCCTAAAATTCTATATAGAAGATAGACCATATTGAAACAATTTCTGTAAGATGACTGAATGATACTCTTAATAACTGCAGGTTCCAGGTGATGTTGTGGACCCTACTTCGAAAATCTCTGAAATGGCAGAGAGAGATACATCTAGAGCAGAAAGTGTGGATGTCCTGTCAATGAAACCTCCTGATCCTCCAACTGAAAGCACACAACGTGATTCAGAACCGAGCTGGAAATGGGTCAAGCGTCTCCAGGCTAACCCTTTGGAATCTATTCCCCTCGGTGCGAAGAGATTCAAGATGGGAGACACATCTTCTAGTGGTGAAACACAAGATCTGCTCACAAGAGTAGTGAATTACAACAGATCTATCTCTGACTTGCCTGAATGTCAGCAGCTTGATAAGACAACTTTCGTTCCCAAAAACAGTGAGTGCTTTCCAGGGGATTCAACAAAATTAATACCTTGGATTCGTAGATGGTGTCGAAGAAGTCAAGAAACAGTGCCATCCACACCAGTGCTATGTGAGCCAGGGAATTCAAAGGTGCTACCTGAAAAGTTTGAAGCAAAGCAGTTTCCAAGCCTAGCTGCAATGGCATTGATGGGTAAACAAGTGACCAACTTCCGTCCATGCGTGTTTCGTAGAAGAGAATCTACAACCGTCTGGAATATTTAAGGGATTATGGTACTTCACTTTCGTTAAGGAGTGTGAATTACAGGGATGGAGAATATATAATAATTTTGCAATGCAGAGAGTGCTATAGTTAACAGATGAAATTAACGCATCTGAGTTTGGGGGATTTAAAAGTTTAGCTTCAAATCTGTATGTTCCCTCCCACTTTCACCACCTACTTTTCATTACACTGTTATTGTCATAAAATTAGCACAAATCTCTAGGCATTTTTTATAAAATCGTTTGAATATGCACAATGCACACATACTGCCTTATAAACTCATATCATATTTATTTATGGTGTCATTGTCAATGTCCACAGGGTTTTGTCATGGAGTTTTACATCATTTCTGTTGGGATTTATGTCGAACAAATAGTCCCACGTCGGCTAGACATGTGATGGTCTTGAGTTTATAAAGATTTAGGCTACTCCACCTAGTAGGCTAGTTTTTTGGGATGGTACACAAAGTCCTTACAAATAGTATTAAAACTTAGTCATGTGTGTGGGTATTGTTCGATCCCCCAGGACGCAAAAGGCGCGTTATACCCTGTAAAGTTAGTTGAGCTCTTGAGGTTGGCAGTCTCTTTATTCGAGAGGGGGACTGTTGGGATTTATGTTGAACAAATAGTCCCACATCGGCTAGACATGAGGATGGTCTTGGGTTTATAAAGAATTTGGGATACTCCACTTAATAGGCTAGTCTTTTGGGTGGTGCCACAAGTCCTTACAATTTCTACTGCTAATATGGAAATACGTCATCCTATTACCAATGTTGCTACATGTACCACCAATAAACAAACAACTTACTAAAGTAGAATGTTAACAATTGAAGATAAGCAGATCCAGTGACAAATTATCTTTCTTTCTTTTTCTTTTTGTTGTCTACTTCTTTCTTGTAGTCGCACTTTATTCATCTATGCAGCTTGGTTCCTTAAAGTAAGATTACTGGTTTTGAACAAACCCAGTTTCAAAAGCTTAAATATACATACATTTTAGTTTATTTTTCATTCTCACACTTGCACGTCGTTGAAATTTACTTCCAATTAGTGACAAACTGATATCTGGGTTTCTTGATTTTCAGGGTGGCATACCTTGTTCATGGTCTTGGGAATATTTTCTTCACAAAGTCATGCTTTGAGCTTACCAACGATATCTATCTCAAACATTTCTCATCAGGATTGTTGTTCCTCATTGTGTATGAGCTGTTGTGCTGCTGTTTGTAATACATACATTTACATACACTCATGTATGCTTTTTCTCGAATTGTCTAATGCTCTTCTGATGGCAAAGCATATGGATTATTGTGACAGTATTGACATTGAAATCTCTAGTAACTGAACAGATCGATGGAATAATTAAACTTCTCATGGATTGAATCTTTATGTCGATACCAAAAGTTAGAATGTTGATGTTTTCTCTATTTGTAAGATTTGTGTTCTGTTTCAAGATTCAAATGCTGAAGGATATTTTCCAGATGAAGGTTTCGTTACAAGCAATGTGGTTGTCATTTACAATTGTGAACTAGAATTTAATTGCTGCGCGACTACAGGAGGAACTGGACATCACTGAGATTATAAAGAAATAAAACAGATCAAAACTTAACATCAAACATTGAGAATATATGAATGATACAAAGTTTAACTCCACAGTAAGAACAAGCAAGAAAATTTTAACATTATGTATTTGTGATGGCAAAACAAGGCTTATTTTGTTATGACCTTGTATCTCAAAAATCGATTTGTTAGCTGCGATGAGCTTCTCTCTTTTCAGTTCTCTGAGTTTTTACCCCTATCAACAATCAACTTGCTCCCAGGCTTTTCACCTGAAACCAAGAGAAAGGAATTTGGATTTGAACCTAAAAAGCTAATGGTTGCAAACCAGTGACCCATCTTCGACATGGCACCCGGCTTGTTCCAGAGCAGCTTGGAAGAAACCACCTCCATCCATCCTCGAATCCAATGACGGTGGAGAGAACTGCGAGATGACGTCTCTGAGTGTCAGGATGCCCTCTAATTTCCCCGACTCATCGACCAAGAAGCTCTGCGAGCTATTTGATGCCACCAAACTTTTCATCGCCTGTTTGAGTGAGTCAGATTTCCGATTTGTTACCAAAGTATTCGCATGGGGAAGGAAGTCAGAAGATGTTTTGATGAATTCTTCCAAGGTGAGGCTCCTGCAGATGAATCACAAAAGTTGACGTGAATGCATGTCCAAAAAGCAGAAAGAATATTTTCAAGATGGTAGTTATGGAACTCGGATACTGAATCAAATTGGGAAACATACAAAAGCAACACACCTTATAGCAACACTTATTGCTTAACTAATTGTTTTATTAGATAAATGGGTGAAAAATGATTAAGCTATTGAACTTACTTTCTATTGTTGAAGATGTTATCATTTTCCAAGAGACGGTGTATATCCCTGCACCATACGACTCCAATCAGGGTTTCATTTCTCCGTTCAACCACTGGAACTCCGTCAGTTTGTTCATGCCACAGGACGTGCAACGCATCTGATAAACTCTGGTCCTCGTAAACACAAAATAACTTTCCGGCTTTCTCAAACCTAAACAAAGCTGATAATCATCAGCAAACGCAACTTTCAGAAAATATATGAATTGGTTGCGTGAGAGGACCTATCATTTTCCTATTGAGAACTTGAAAGAGCCGATTTAATTTTAGTTAGAGGAGAGATCCAGTCTGATCAAATATAGAATTCATTTGCTCACCCAAATTCTGCGATGGCTTTGTCTGCAATTTGATCAAACCAATCTAGCCCACAGGACTGGAGGAGCAATTGCACTATTGAATTCTAGGACAAGAACAACTTCTTAAAATTTCAGAAACAACATATAACACACAACTCGTTTCCTTTGCGAGCATGCAAATCGGGTTGCTTTATGAAGATATTGATATATGCTAATTACCTGATTAACGAAACCAACAACACGGGAGTTTGATGACTCGACAACTGGTATGACTCTCAGTCTAGGATGCTTAGAGAAGAGAAGCATCACGTGAAACAGTGTGTCCTTTGAACTCACAGGAAAGAAAGGTTCCCATAAGAATGATTTGGCCAGCTCCCCTATCTACTTCACATGGTCAAAAATAAAACTTGTGTCACCGGTGGAAAATTGCAACACAGATTCATGAAGATGCAGAATCATTGCAGAGAAAATGCAGTATGAGAGTAGTATAAGCATTTGACAAGCCACAATCACAAAAACAACACAGGTTCTGAAAATTTGAAGTTATGAGCTTACACATTAAGTATACCTTAGTCTGACCAATCTCCGGATTTTGTTCTAGCATTGAGAGAAACCCGTTGCCATCACATTTTGATTCAACTCTTGCTTTCTCAACTTCCTTGTAAAGAATATAACAAAAATGACATGAAAACAAAGGAATTCAACTTTGTTTAAGATGAAAAAGAAGTCAACTAATATAAGTGATATCTTGTTTACCTCAAGGGACCACAAAACCATGCTAGAAAACTCAATGAAACCGATGTCCCGATCAACAAATTTCCGGAGATCAGAGTCAACGTTATCAATGATCGGTGCGCCCAACACATTCTTAGCGTAAAGCAGACCAATTGCATCTCGAATAAAGTCATTAGAGTTTAGCTCCACAACTGAATTTCAATCGACCGCCATAATAATCAAATAACTAGTAAAGCTTTCCATTCAACAATCCAAATCTATTGTTCTATATACGAGCATGATTGAGAGATTAAACATTCTAAAAATAAAAATATAAAAAAGGTTAAGCAAAATTGAGTAGTAAACGATAGCAAATTAATAATTGCTCTATATATATATATATATATATATATATATATATATATATATATATATATATATATATATATATATAGAGAGAGAGAGAGAGAGAGAGAGAGAGACTTGTGTCCTTCCAAAAGGATTTGGGGACGAATCCTTCCGATTTAAATATCAATATCCGACATTCGAATACACGATCCACTCCGTTGAAGTTGATTTATATTATTTCAAGTATTTATAAACAAAAAATCAAGTATTTTGAATACTTTTTGCCTATGCATCAAGTAGGAAAAAAACGGACGACCTAAATAGTGAGTTAATTAGTTTAACGGAGTAGAACATTTGAAACCTAACAAAAGTTGATTTGTAGAGGTTTTTAAGTGTTTAGATCATAATCAAATGACCGAATTGAGAATTTGTATGTCTAAAGATATAGATCTAACTAATTCACTGCTTTCGGCCGTCTATTTTGCGTCGCTTGATGGATGGGTAAAAAATATTCAAAATACTTGATTTTTGGTTTATAGATACTTGAAATAATATAAATCAACTTCAACAGAGTGGATCTTGTATTCGAATGTCGAAGGGGTGTGTTTGAGTCGGAAGAATTCGAGCTCAAATCGTTTTGGAAGGACACAAGTCTCTTTCTCTCTATGTGTGTGTGTCTATATATATGTGTGTATATATATATGTATATGTATATGTATCTATGTATATGTATATGTATATATCTATGTATCTATGTGTGTGTCTATGTGTGTGCGCGCGCGCGCGTGCGCGCATCTATATGTGTGTGTGTACGTATGTATGTATGTTGGGTAGATTAAATGATAGCAAATTAACAATTGCTATACACTCATATATAAGATATATATCTGTCATTCTACTGTTTTATTTCAAGTTCTAAGCCCTTATATTTTTATCCAAACATATATTAATACCATTGAGTCAGTTATTAAGTTTCTTTGTTATGTTTCATTGCAATTAATGTTAGGGCTATTGTAATCAAAATTTGATTTCTTTGCAAGAAATGATTCTTGGCTTATATCTAAATTAATTGATTCAGTTTGATGATGATGATTAATAGGAGATAATTGTATCAAAAATGTTTGAAAAGAAGATTAAAAAGAAAAGAAATTACCTGAGGAGGAAATTGAGAGGATGGGTGTGATGGGGATGTGATCAAGAAAAGATTGCAACGCAAAACTCGAATCCATTTGGTGATGATTCTCGCTATCTTTGCATTTGCACTTGCATGCATCATGATCATAATTATCCTCTTCCTCCTCTTTCACCAACTGCTTCAAATCCATCGCCATCCTCTTTTTCTTTTTCTTTTTTTTTTTTTCTCTTTTTTAATGGGTTGATTCAATCGGTTCTTTGAGTTCTATCTTCGTTTCCTTGAGTTTGTGTGATTGGGCACCTGGCAGTTAGTCTTGTCACCGCGTCTCATGGGCCGGGAACAATCAGCCCGCCCGGCCCGGCCCGGCCTTGGTGCATGAATTTGCTAATGAGTACTTTAAACAAATTTGTAACTTGCAAAATGCAAATGAGTACTTATTGAGGAGGTTTTTTTTTTTTTTTTTTCCCTCATAAAGTTTTCGCTTCTAGGTTTGCAAACTCCACGACGAGAATTTTATTGCAACTAGATTCTTGAAATATAATTTGTAATGATATTTGTGCCTATTTATCTTTTTATTATTGTGTTTTTTTTTTCTTTTCAATTTTGAGTGTGAAATATTGTGTTGCTTCGCGGGGAGTGTAGTCCTCGCCAGTGTATTAAATTAAGACTTAATTTCAAGAAACCCCTTAGTTTATAGCTAAAGTTAGAATCCTGACCTCTTAAAATCTTATCAGGCCTAAAAGTTTTATTAACTACTTAACGTCAGAATTGTAAAAGTTGAATTTTGGACAAGAATACCTGGTCTTTGCCAGCCCCAATGTTTGGTCCAAAATTTTTTAAACATGAAAAAAAAAAAGAAAAAGAAAAGGGAGTAAGAAAATGAACCATAAATATATAATTCACATCATGTTCTTCTAAATGCTATATATAAATGTTGGGAGTAGATATTTCCCCCTCAAATAGTAGAGATGGCACCTACATGTGTGCTATTATTTTTTAACATTTTCTCTTTTGATAAAAAGTTCAAAACACCTTTTTCTTCTGCTTCTTCCTCCTCTTTCCTCCCCTCCTCCCCGACCTCCTTCCTCCTCCCTGACTCCTTCCTCCTCTTCCACCCTCCCTGACCTCCCCCCCAATCCCTCGGCCTCCCCTCGATCTCCCTCTCCTCCTTTCCCCCTCCCCATGCCCCTTCCGCCCTCGCCCACCCCTCGGCCTGGCCGAACAGGCCGTGAGGGCAAGGGATAGGTGGAGGAGTATGGGGGGAGGGAGAGTAGGGGAAGGCCAGGGAGCAGGGGAGGAGGCGGGGAGGGGGAAGCGGGGGAGGCTGGAAAGGGAGGGGGAGCGGGGGAGGCTGGAGAGGGAGGGGAGGGGGTTTCGTCGGAGGGAATGGAAGGGAAGAGAGAGGGGGAGGAGAAGAAAAAGAAGAGGGTAGTTTGAGATTTTTTTTTCAGGTGCCTTCATCACATTTGTGGGTGCCTTAATCACCGAGGTGCTTTCATCACATTTTGGAATGAAAACATCCGCTCCCATTTTGGTTGAATCACTCCCAAAATTCCATGTGTATAATTACAAGTCCCATGTTTGTTAAATTAGGGGTATTCCAACCAAAATCCTTATAAACGAACATGATCTAAATTGCAATAAGTATCAACAAATTAAGTTCATGTGTGTTTATTCAATTTCCTTGAATTATTGAGAAAAAAGATTTCATACCTTAATGTTATTACTATCTCCACTACATCTAAGAAAACTTCAGTTAGAATTCAGTTGCTTGCAAAAGAAAAACTCAACTGCAAATATTAAAATAAGAATTTAAGAAAATGAATAGAATATGATAGGTGCAACCGCTCGAAAATCTCTTCCAACTTCAATCACCATGAAACCAACCCTAATTTCGTATGCCATTTGTGAAATCTCGTATTTAATTGATGACAAAAAAAGAGAGAAGAAGAGAAGAAAGAAGCGAACAAAAAGAAGAGAGTACGAAAAGGATAATAGAGAAAGAGAGAGAGTTTAGTCTCCTAACTAATTCTTTTTCCCTTTTTGTTGCCCCGCCATACTTATTAAGGGCAAATGTGTCTTTTTCATTTTGAAAACCAACAGTGTTATCTAATTATTTTTTTTAAGAAAAAGACTGTGAGGCTAATAAAGTCCCCATCGTTTCATTAATAAGTCCTTAACGAAACAATCCTCAAAAAAGGAGGGAACAAAGATGTTAAAATACACAACTGACGAAAAAAGAAAAAACTCTAACAGTGAGCCACCTTACTTTCAGACGTCATGACGACGTATCCGCATTGCATACTGTCGCCTATGTGACTATGCAAGCGATGCTAGGCTTTTGACAACTCAATCCGTCGAACTCCCCTCAGCTTCCTTCTCACTCCCACCTCCTGCTGACGCATCCTCTGAAAATCTTACTCCGTTTCTACGAGCCCCGCAGAGAGTCACACCACGCAATCTCTCTCCCCTTGCATTACCCTTTCGCATATTCGACCAAAAAACCTCTTATGTCCCAGTCGTCGATCAAGAGAAATTTAACTCCTCTCTCCTGTTGTTCGCTTCAAGATCTATCCATTACTGAGACAATTCTTCAAAAAAATGCGTAGCAGATGGCTCGACTCTTTTGATCAATTCTACAAAAAGGAGGCTCATTCTTCCCAAATCCAGCTAGACTGGCCTTATGGACCTAAGATGAGGACCCACAAAAATCCTCCCCTTGTCCCGAGTCGGACTCCCCGCCAAAATCCGCAACCACCTTGCCCGCAACTCCCGACGAGTCCCTCTCCGAAGAATCCTTCATCGGATCCACAACTCGCGCATCAAGAACCCCCCTTGAACCTTCACCAGGCCCCATTTCTAGGCAAATCCCCATTCAACCCAATCCCCGGCCCAAGACATACAAGCCCAGTCCCTTGGATACCCTTATGAACAGTGCTTGGTCCGTTTACTGGCCCAAAAGAAAAGGACATTTTGATCATTTTTGAATTTTATTAGAATATCTTTATCAAAATAATGGGTGCCTTAATCTAGGAGGAGAGCGGATATCCCCCACCTCACAAATTATTACAAGTATGTCATTATTTTTTTTGACATTTTCACCCTTGGTGAAATGTCCAAAACACTCCTTTCTCCTCCCCTCTGCTCTACCCCGCCCCCCTTCTCCCCCACGCCTGCCCCTCGCCCTCCCCCGGGCGAGGGGGGTTGTGGGGAGGGGGAGGAAGCCAGAAGGAGAGATTAGGGGTAGGGGGGAAGGCCTGAGGGGGAGATGAGGGGAGGCGGGAGGCGGGAGGCGGGAGGAGGAGGAGGGGAGGCAATGGAGGGGGAGGGGAGGTCGGAGGAGGTGGTGGTTAGCGAGGGAGGGGCGGAGGCCGGGGGTCGACGGCGGAGGTGAAAAAAAGGAGGAGGAGAAGAAGAAGAGTACATTTTTGTTTTATTTTTTTTTTTTCTTTTTGAATGCTTTTATTACATTTATGGGTGCCTTGATCACTGAGTGTCATCGACACTTTTTGGGGTGAAAATATCCGGTCCCATCTATCTAGGGATGCCTTCGGGCCGTTCCTCTCATCTTTTACATCCTAGTCCCCTGTCAACTCCCCACTCTCGAAATTTCTGCTCATCTCTCTTGCGATAATGGCGGCCAGTGGTAACCCCACCTCGGCAGCGGAGGACGGCACCGCCCCCCCAAAACTCCTCAAGATCTTTACCGGCGCCGACTCCTTCGGCTGCTCCCTGAAGGACTCCCTCGTCGCCCACCTCCGCTCCCTCCCCAACATAGACCTCGTCGACCTCGGCGTTGACAAATACTACACCATCGCCGATCTCGTCGGCCGCAACGTCAGCGCCTCCAAGGACCCCGCCACCCGCGGCCTCCTCGCCTGTGGCACCGGCGTCGGCGTCTCCATCTTCGCCAACAAGCACCCGGGCGTCTACGCCGCCACCTGCTCCTCCGTCGCGGATGCCGTCAATACCAGATCCATCAATGACTGCAACGTCCTCTGCGTCTCCGGCATGTCCACGTCGCCCTCCGCCGCCGTCGAGATCCTCGACGCCTGGCTCAACACCCCCTTCAAATCCCCCTGCCCCGCCTCCGGCGACGCCCCTTGGCCCGCCGATCTCCAAAAATTCCTCGACGATTCCGTCTCCGAGATGAAAAAGATCCCATTTTTATCGTCAAACTGCGCGATCTGCTGCCTGAGGAAGAACCTCGAGTTCGATCCGGTAGATATAATGCCCGGGGCCGAGATGAAGATCGTGAGGGAGAGCCCGACGTCGGCAATCGTGAAGTTCAAGGCGGGGAGCGTGGAGCCGGCGCACCACCACACTTTCGGGCACGACGTTTTGGTGATGAAGGGGAGGAAAAAGGTGTGGAATTTGGACAAGAAGGAGAGCTTTGAACTGAACGGTGGGGATTACTTGTTCACGCCGGCTGGAGATGTGCATAGAGTGAAGTACTTTGAGGACACCGAGTTTTTCATAAGGTGGGATGGCGATTGGGATATTTTCTTGGACGAGGACCTCAAGACGGCGAATATGGAGATTGAGAAGGAGCTGCTGGGCACTGCGAGCAAGTGAAGGATGAGATGATGATGATGATGATGATGATGATGATGATGAAATGGTAAGTGAGTTCTTGTACTCTCTTTTGAATGAAAGGACTTGATAGTGTTATGTTCGATAGCGTTACGTGTTGTGGTATCTTGATGTGTAATGGGATTGCCTCGCTTGTTTGCATAAATTATGCTTATGCTTTGCAACTTACTTTTATCTGTAGTTGTGAGTTACATGATTGCAAGTTTTGAAAGAAAATTTGGAAAATAGCCTACTTTGAGATTTTGTTGTTGTTGTAATTGTGTTCTATTATAAGTAGTAACAAATTTTTGGACCAGAAAGAGAGTTGTGAGCTTTCTAGGAATGTGTAACGGGCACAATCTTTTTAGAATATTGACATTCTTTATAAGTTGGGAATGAGACATATAAATTTTTGAGAACATGCCTGGTGGTCGGTCTAGTATTACATGTTGATGTCGGTCGAGGCAACTTGTTTTACTAGCTAGTAGATGGGATTAGGGACATAAAAATCAGAAATCTTGCAAATGTTTGTTCATTGATCAGACCTTTTAGAGAAGTTAGATGTAAACATTCATTTCTTATATGAATTTATTCTTCAAAATGGTGAATTGGAAGAATGCAGCAAGGAAAATATAGATGAAATTTTTTCCAAAGATATAAAAGTGGCATCCATCACAATTTTCCATGCAATTTGTATGACCTACAGCGTCAGCCATTGTTCCAAGAAACACATTAAAATGACAGTTTGGGAAATTTGACAATCTTATACAAGGCATCAAGGAGTGAGAATCTGAGATGGATGTGAGCCAATGACAAAATTCAATTGGAATATCCAAAAGAGAGAACCCTCCAAGGTTTTGACATTGCATTCTGATAGTAAAGATAAGTTCTTCATTACTTGACTGAAACAGTGATGAATGATAATATTACAGCCTGAATTAGTGTAGATTGTAAGTGGGAAAGTAGAACAATGCAAACACCAGGAAATTTACAGGGAAAACCCGTAGAGGGGAAAAACCACAGTAAAAGAGGAGAGAGATTCCACTAAATCAGAGAGATTACAATGAGGTTTCAACACTATTATTGATTCAATTTTTTAGGTTTCGATCTCTTACTAAGGAAGAAGAGATCGGCTTTTATAGCTAAGGGATAGCGAGCTGAGTCGTGGGCTTTGAGATTTTCACCTTTGGATTTGCCCACGATCGTAACTGCATGTAACGTCCCAGCTATAATTGGTTTGAGTGGCGCGTGATTGTTAGGGACGTGCTAGTTGGAGAAGCTTGTATCCAAATCTGCATCTGTTGCCCTCTCGTGTTGTGGTTGTAACCGCTCTAGCAGCCGGGTTGTTGGGTGAGATCAATTGGATGAGACTGTGTTTGTGATCCCATGACATGCGAGACTTGTCAGATGTCGTAATCTCGCAGAGGTTATAATTTTGATCAGTACAATTAGTAATAGTAATGACATTTTGCCATGCTAGATCAGATTTTTGTGTCCTGAGATTTGAATCCTAATCCACCCATGCCTAATAATTTGAAACTAATGAAATCAAATTATGCATAATTTGAACCCAATTGAATTCTAGTCAAATAATAATTTGAATCAAACTAATGAGCTTTTGAATCCTAATCCTAACTCAGCAATAGGATGCATAATGTGAAACTCATTCCATGATCTATAACATTTAAAATTCCGAGTGCTTAAATCAAAGAAATATATGAATAACCCATGAGGCCATTACTAACATTTAACAAAGGGGAAAAAAAAAGTCAACAACCTGTAGCTGGGAGAGCATGTTATTGAAAGAATATCATACATGCTCCCATTGTGTGAGCCCATATCTAACTGAATTAGTGGGATAAACTATCAATTAACCAAGAATATCTCCATTATCAGTCTTGTTTGGACAATGATGAACCAAGAATTCATGCCTTGGATATGACTATAAAGAATTCATATCTGAAACTTACTCTATTGTTGTCATTATGTGTGAAGTTAAATGAAAATGATGGCCAAAGATGTAGGAAGAAAGGAACCAGCAAGATTATCAATTAAGTTGCCCCTACTTTGTATAGAATACTTGAGTCATCAACAAATTATAATGAAAAAGAATACTGCACTTACAATCAAACCCTTGCAAGATACATTTATGAAATAACCTCCATAATTAATCATAACTCTGTAGAGAAACAAATTAAACTGAGTCAGGAAAAATCCTTAAAAAATCAAAGTACAGATAGTAACCTTACACACACACACGCACACACATCGTTGACCGAATTAAAAGGTAAGAATTAGAAAATAAACTTAAACCATAAGAAGATACTCTCTGCAAAAACAAATGACAGAGCTAGCCTCATAGAACATAAACATAGAAAATGATCAGCAGAATCAATTAGGAAACTAAGCAAACCCAGGTAGTACCATCCTTTAATGAAAACACTTGCCCAAACAGATACATCTGATTACCACATTATGGATTGCTTGATTGAAAATGCAGTGATCATATTTACCAATTCATGGGAATATTTCACTTGCAAGCTAGGAAATTGTTTGGTGGAGGAAAAATTGAAAATCGAGAAGTAAATTCTTTATTTGATAGTAAAGAAAGTTACATCGGATCAATAATCCTCTTACAAGAGAGGGGAGATATTCACGCTTGAGTCTCCCCTTTGCTTAGTGCCGGGTTCTTGATGTGGCGGTGGAAAGTGAATCTTGTTTTCCGTTGACCAGGTGAACGTCAGAACCTTTTGGGAATTCTCCTTGGATGGTAGACGAAGTAACGCAGCTTCTGTCCACCAGGGATCTCAAAGAGATTATAGGCAAAAACTAACTTGTACGCAACAAGTTATTAGAAGAGTTGAACTCTGTCTTTCTTCTTTTTTATCTCCCCTCTATATGTGTCCCCCCTCAACAGCAAACTGGACTATTTATAGATGTTTCAGGGGTGAACGTGTCCCCTAGAAACACTCCATAATGGGGGTTAACTTCCTCATTACGTGAGCAATAATTGACCCAGCAATGAGGGCAGTTATAACTGAGACGCGGGTTTCGAGCCTCGCGTCTTGCTACTGCAATAATGCTGAGACACGGGTTTTAACCCTCGCGTCTTGGTCCTTGCAATGTTGCTGAGACGCGGGTTTCAACCCTCGCGTCTTGGTCCTTGCAGTGCTGCTGAGACGCGGGTTTCAACCCTCACGTCTTGGTGATGATGATTAGCCTTGCGTCTAGAGTTCGGATTCTTCTTTTTGATGACTTATTTTTAGTGATTTTTAGACAGCCTACAGAACCCCCTCCAAAGTTTTCGATATTCCGCGGTTACTGGGACGGATTTCGAAATACTTTAGACTCTGGTTGAATTCATACTTCTCATGATTGAACTGACAATCATTTGCAATACTCTGAGCTTGATCTTATCTGGAGTATGGTCTTTGTGAGTGTACTGTAAAACCCTTTGAAGCCACCAGAGATGATCGTGGTGAGTGTCTAGATACGCAGTCCAGACCTCCTCAATGCTCTGAGCTGATTGTTGGTGTACTATTAAATCAGGGGTAAACAGTCGTCTGCTTGTGTCAGTGTACTGTTGAACTGATTTGTAGAAGCAAAAGACTGAATGCAAGTTTTGTAGACGCAGGGGTCATTGTTTTCGAGACGCAGTCTTCACTTGGAATGGGGACGCATCTATTAGTTTGCTGAAGAAACGCGACTCTTGGAGGGACGCGATCTTTGAGATGAAGACGCAGCTCTCACTCTGTGAACTAGGCGCTACTCGGGCTGTGCTGAGTTTAGGATGGAGCTGTGACGTTCATCTTACTGTTGAGGCGGAGTTTCTGAGCTCCTCAAGAGTGAAGCGCGGGTCTTCGCTGACTGTTGAGGACGCAAGCTTCAGGACGCAGCTTTTAAGTTTTTGTAAGTTGATGTGAACTGAAGGCGCAATTCGGTGGACCCAGCTTGCTGAGGAGATACGACTTTGGACCACTTCAGAAGACACGGTTGTGGCCCCTTCAGTAGGAATGAAAGGAACGCAGCCTTCGGGTTTATGAAAGGACGCGACCTTTGAGTCTGCGCCTGACGCAGCCTCCTAAGCGTCACATGCAGCCCGTCTTAAAGATCTTGTTAGATCTTTAATTGCCAAGTCGGTGTTGATGATTGGGGACTTGTGTCCTCCGATGTTTCCCGAAACGGCAATCCACGCGTCAGCTCTTTTGGGTTTTGACGTTCGTGTAGGAATTAAGGCTGATGGCTCTGATTTTTTTGCCATTAATTACAGGCCTTATGGCTCGCCTATAAATAGGCTTCGCCTCCCTTAACAATCCATTACTTAGACTGTTCTCTCTTGAGAGCATGCACTCTGAGGGTCTTCGTCTTGACTTGTCCTTCTTCCCTCAAGGGGGTGTATTTCAATGGACAGCGAAAATTCAAAGCTTTCATGCTTTCCTTTAATCTTTCCTGGAGATTATCACTATCAAGTGATTTCAAGATCAAAAAGCATCCATCTGAGTACTTTTTATATTCGCGCCTTGATGCATAAAGTTCAACCTCTAGAGGGTTCTTCCGGGGGTAGGGACCACTTGTCGCTATGAAATACTTAGTCCCACTGAGTTTCTGTTTTCCTGCCTTGAAGAGATTCACTCTCTTGACCTTCTCTTGAAGTCTGACTGGTGCGTCCATTATTTGGAAGTCGCATCTTTTAGACTTCTTGATGAAGCGCGAGTTGATTGATCTTGAACTCTAACTCAAAATCCTTTGAACGCAAGTGTCATGAACTCTGTACTTGGACTTTGAGACGCGAGCTTTGCATATAAAGCTCGCGTTTGAGGTTTTTGACTTTAAAGAATTTTATTTTTTTTGAGGCCTCTGGACTTGGATGTGGCAATCCTTGTTTCCCAAACACGGGTGTGGCAACTTCTGCATCTGGTCCACTTTGCGCCTTGTATTTTTGACGCGGGTCTAAAATCAGACCGCGTTCAGACCTGTGCGCGTCTGAAGTCCACAACTTCAACCGCGTCTGCTCTTACAGTCTTGATTTAGCAGAACTTTAACCTTCAGGTTTTGCTCCTTGCAGGTTCTGGCAGTCTCAGTCAGCCTTTTGCATCTTCGCTGGGCCCTTGGGAGAATATTTCGTTCAGTGAACTTGTTCGATGGTCGAACACTGGAGAAATCAAGGCTCCTGTTCATGGGCGACGAGGATTTGCGCGACTGATGACATCTGTCAAGACCTCATTGGACATGATGCACCGACAGTGCCCCCGGTTTGTCATGGTCACAGTGGGTATGGTGGTGAGTATGGTCCTCTTGTAGGTCACG
This sequence comes from Agave tequilana, assembly GCA_038442645.1. Taxonomy (NCBI): domain Eukaryota; kingdom Viridiplantae; phylum Streptophyta; class Magnoliopsida; order Asparagales; family Asparagaceae; genus Agave; species Agave tequilana. The sequence goes on along the minus strand of JAVJIF010019479.1, from coordinate 10,353 downwards.
GGAAAGAGGACGTTACCTGTAAGGTCTCAGATCCTCCCTTCACCAATCTTACCCCCAGAAGTGACATCGACAAAAAACCCATGCTCATTAGATGACTTTCTGGTGGTGGAGATGTTCATCAACGAAGGATCATGGCCACACCAGTTGGTCAGGTAGAATCAAAAGGTTCTGGTGCATTTCGACCTCAAGAAACACCATTGTTCTTGGTCAGCGATGGGCTCCCTCGATGTTTACATCATGCATCATGATGTAATCAGCATCCGATCGTCTCAACATTGCTCAGCCTTTCTTCGGCGCTCTTCAAACATCTTGTATTTGGAGTGGTGGAAATGCCTCAAGGAGTGAGTGCAACCTTTTACTAAGAGAGGAACTTCTTTGTACTCCTTTATTGTAATAACTCAATCTTATTGTATAAGAGAGCATCTTGTATCACTTTCATATGTTTGAATATAAATAAAAGTGACACTTTTCTTGTCTTCTTCTATTGTCTTGGATTCCTTTTTCGCATTGAAAATCAGACGAATAGAAGTATGGACCTTTGACTTGCTAAAAATGTGATAATAATCTTAACGAGTCAAAGTTTGGAGAAAAAAATTCTGTTTCAGGAATTCAAGAATGCTGTCAGAGGTGTGATATTAACTTGACAGGAGCATGATAATTCTTGTGGACCTGCCAATCTATAAATGAGAATGACAAGTGGAATTTGTACCCCCACAGAGGATTACAAATGAGTTTTTTATCAGAGGTTTGGTATTAACTTGACTAAGACTCAGTTGGGGATTTAATGAAAACACTGTTAACGGTGTAATATTAACCTAACAATGTTTTTTAAGTGGACTTATTATTCTGTTGACAAGAATAACAAGTGAGACTAGACTCGCGGGGAATCTAGGAGAACCTTTACCGTTATAGGTGTGATATTAACTTAACGGGTTGAATTAAATCTTGTCAGAAGTGTGATGTTAACTTGATAAGGGTATGAGTCAGAGGTGTAATATTAACTTAACTCAAGAGTGTTTTAGCTTCATTTGGGAAAACTGAAAGTGTCACTGTCATAGGTGTAATGTTTAACTTGACAGTGAGGGTAATGCTAAAGGTGTAATTTTGAACTTGGCATTGGTCATCTCGACTTCGACAAGGAAGTCCGAGGGAAAGTCATAGCCATAGGTGTATTATTGAACTTAGCAATGAACTGGACGCTAGAGGTGTGATGTTAAACTTAGCATCGCTCATCTCAGTTTCGATATAGAAGCCTGAGGAAAAGTAACTGTCAGAGGTTTAATATTGAACTTGGCAGCAACTCAATCACTGTTAGAGGTGTAGTGTTAAACTTAACAGTAATTTGTCAGAGGTGTAATGTTAACCTGCAAGTGGTTGATTTGCGATATGAGCAATTTTGAGGACTTGTCATTCTATTGATGAGAATTGACAGGTGAAATTTGAAGTGTCAGGGGTGTAGTGTTAACTTGACAGTGGTTGATTTGCGATATGAGCAATTTTGAAGATTTGTCATTCTATTGATTAGAATTGATAAGTGAAGTTTGAAGTGTCAGAGGTGTAGTGTTAACTTGACAAATTTGAAGACTTGCTACTCCATATAGAGTTGAGACAAGTAAGGTTTGTACTCGCTAGGGAGTATTAAAATTTTTCTCATACGGATAACTGCGACTTAGGTCGCAGTCTTTTAGTAAGAAGTTATATAGATTCATTACCTATGCGACCTTGGTCGCAGTTATATAAATTATATTTTAGACGTGTGATTTCTAAAAAATATTTATATTCATGTAGTTCGTCTAATTGTTTTTTGTAGGATATGAATGCACATGGAGAAATGTCTGGAAGCTCAGATAAGTTTCTAAGGAAACAGTTCCTGTCGGATGTGAAAGCATACAATTTCTACAATTCTTATGCAAGGAACAGATGTTTTGGTGTGAGAAGAAAAGGAATAGATAAGTCACGGAAGCCTCCTCATGAAGTTATTTGCAGAAAATTTTGCTGCAACAAGGAAGGTCTGAAGAAGTTGTGTGACAAAAGACAAGAGGCGCTTACAGTGCATTGTCGAATTGACACTAGAGTAGCTTGTCCTGCTGAGATGCATGTCCGTCTTCGTTTTCTTTTTGACAGAAGATATTGGGTTATCACAAAATTTGTTGATTCTCATTCACATGAATTGTCAAGCCCCGATAAGGTACATCACCATTACTCTCACCAGACTCATCGTTCAAAGATTAGCAGAAGCATTATGAGCAATCTGGTTGATGTGGGAATGAGGCCTTCAAATATTTCTCGCGTTGTGAATGCAATGAGCCATGGAGAAGGCTATGAAGAAGTGAGCCCGCAACAAGTTATTGATTTTACTCGTCAACGTAGAAATAACTGCGACCATGAGTTTATTGCTATTATCAAATATTTTCAAGAGAAAGCCGAGACCGATCCAGAATTCTTCTTTGCAAGTGAAGTCGATAACGCGGGCACACTTAGAAGCATTTTTTGGGCTGATGGAAGAGCTATTTCCTCGTATCTGAGGTTCTGTGATGTGATCGTTTTTGACACAACATACAGGACTAATCACTTGAGCTTGCCATTTGCTCCATTCACTGGAGTAAATCATCACCGGCAGTCAATTTTGTATGCTTGACTACAGGAGAGAAAATCTCATTGTAGTCAATACCTTCCTTCTGAGCATATCCTTTGGCAACTAATCTTGCCTTGTATTGCTCATTGTCCTTCTTGCGAAAGACCTTTTTGCAACCTATTGCCTTGAAGTCCTTTGGAAGATCGATTAATGTCCATGTTTGATTTCTATCTAAGACTTCATCTCTTGCTCAATGGCTGTAACTCACTTGTCGTGGTCATCTGCCTCGATCGCTTTCCTGTACCTGTCAGGTTCTGCTATTTCTGTTACTAATGCAAAAGAGACATGATTTTCACCCTAGCCATACCTTGTTGGTGGCACCGTAACTCTGACTGACCGCATCAACTGTCTAGGTTGCTCTTGAGTAGCCTCCTGTTTGTCTCCATTTGAATCTGAGGGTCATCTTCTGACCCTTCAGGCCTTTTAGGGCTATCTGAGAACTTGACTCCCTTTTTCTGAGTGTTTGCTGCCGAACTGTCTGAAGCTCCACCTTGCGCTCTATCCTCCGTCTCTGACTTTTCTCGCAACATTAAATCTTCGTCAAAGATCACATCTCTGCTGGTAAAGACGCTGTTTTTCTCAGGATCCTAAAGTCTGAAACTCTTATCTCCTTTGTGAACCCGATGAAGATACACTTCTTAGACTTGGACTCCAGTTTGTTCCTTTTCTGACTATCAATCAAACTATATGTCAGGCAACTGAAAATTCGTAGGGTTGAATAGTCCACAGATACTCCTCGCCATATCTCCTCTAGGATCTGAAGATCAATAGCTATTGATGGTGACATGTTTACCAGATATCTCGCATGATTCACCACCTCTGTCCAAAATTCTTTTGACATGTCAGCTTATAATCTGATACTGCGGGCACGCTTTGTAAGTGTCCGATTCATGTGCTTTGCTGCTCCGTTTTGTTCTGGTCACCCTGGAATACTTAGCTGGTGTTTGATGCCCTTACTTGCTAAGTAGTCTTTGAATTCTTTGGAGGTGTACTCGCCTCCATTATCGGACCTCAAGACTTTCACCTTCTGTCTTGTCTGATTTTCCACCAAAGTTTTTCACTCCTTGAACTGCTGAAATACTTTCGATTTCTGCTTCAAGAAGTACACCCAAATTTTTCTTGAAAAATCATCTATATACCTAGCACCTCTAATGGATGCTACTGGCGAAGGCCCCCACATCCGTGTGTATGAGATCTAGCAAGCCCTTTGTCTTGTGCTGCTCTACGTTGCCTACCCATAATGCAAATTTATAAAGATCAAGTTTGTAATATTTGATACCTGGTAGAGCACTCCTTTTGTGTAGGACTTGAAGACCTCACTCGCTCATGTGTCCAAGACGCATGTACTAAAGTCTTGTAGTATCTTTCTTCTCTGTTGCTGCTGGAAGCATCGCTAATAATAATGCTTCCTGTGAACTTGTAAAAGTTTGTTGTCCATTCTCCTTTGAGATTAGTCATGGAGCCTGTAGTAACTTTGATTGCTCCATCTGTACCAGAAAACTTGTACCCACGAGCTTCCAAAGCTCCCAACGAGAGAAAATTCTTCTTTAAATCCAGATCGAACGTTCGTGAAGGTTCGAACCTATCCATCAACATCCTCATACGTATGTTGTCGATGCCAACAGTCTTACACACGGCGTCGTTTCCCATTAGGACAGAGCCTATCATAAGGCTTGTAAGTACTGAACCACTCCCTTTTTGGGTACATGTAATGTGCACCCTGAGTTAAGTAACCAAGCATCTGAGTATTTATCTTTTCCTGATTCAGCTGTCATGACATCACATGAATCCTCATCTGCTTCTTCGACAACCCCGGCTTGATTTGACTTTTCACTGGTACTAGCCTCATCAGAATCTTTGCCGCCTTTCCAGAATCTTTGCCGCCTTTCCTTTTCGGTATTTCCTTATATTTCATACAATTTTTCTTGATATGTCCTGCTTTCTTGCAAAAGTAGCAAGAAAAACTGCTAGAAACCTCTAGATCCCTTTTAGGTCCCCTGCTATTTGATCTTCCCCTCTGGCCCTTGACAAACAATCCCGAGGCCTCCTCCGTAGAATCTGTCTTTTTCATCAGCTTGTTGTTTTGGAGCATCTGTCTGACATCTTCTAACTCTAAAGTCTCCTTACCATACATGATGGTGGTTGCCAAATGGTCCTAACTTGATGGAAGAGAAGAGAGTAACAGAAGAACTTCGTCTTCTTCTTTTAGTTTAACCTCTAGAACTAATAAGTCACTTAAAATTCTATTAAAAACATTGAGATATTGTAGAATAGGCGTACCTTTCTTCATCCGAAGGCTGTATAACTGCTTTTCATGAAGAGCTTGTTCGACAAACTCTTTGTCATGTACAGGCTCTCCAGCCTACGCTAAAAACTAGCAATTGTTTCCTCGTTCATCACGTTGTAGAGGACCTCATCTGATAAGCACAATATGATCGTCGCTTTTGCGCGGAAGTGATGTCGTTTCACTCATCATCCTCCATCTTCGATGGCTTCTTTTCAATACCAAGCAGGGCCTTGTTTGTGCCTTCCTCACGAGCAACGATGTTACTCGCATCTTCCACAACAGGACGTTGGACTTCCTGTCGAATTTCTCCACCTTGAACTTGATTATCGTGATCATCTTGCTAGCCATCGCTCTGATACCAATTGTTGATAATCTATCACCGATCAAACAGCAGAGGAACACCAAGTCGAAGATTTGGCAACGAAAACGGAAGCGTAGAAGATCTACCACTAGCAAATAATCACCACACAACTAAGGAACACAAGATTTAACGTGGTTCGACAATGTGCTTACGTCCACGGGAAGGAGGGGAGAAATATTAATTGACAATAAGAACTCTCTCACAACTCTCAATGGTAGAATTCTAGAATTTCTCTTGAATTCTCGACACTCCTTCAAAAGGCCACCCTTGAGTGGTTTATATAGGCACTTGAGATGATAGTAGTTCAACACGAACTCAAATCAGCACCTCCTTAGAGAAATAAGAAATCTGTATCCAAACCAAAAAGGAAACAAATCTGTATTAAGAAACTGTTAAAAACCTGAATTCTTCTTCAATGAACATGAGGCGCTCCAAATACTAACAGTGCTCTATGATCAAAGTGGACCAAAATTTTTTGGTAAACCACTGCAACTAGAAGATTTTGTTTAGAATGAAACCCAAAACTTGAAGCAATGTGTACAGCACAGAATAACTTACATAAACCAAAATAAGCTTTTACTGAGAAAAATGGTGAAACCATAAAATGGCGCATACTATATGCATCAAATTATAATACTGGCTAACCGGCAAGTATTGTATGATAAAACCTAGTTGAAATTGTATGGTAGTTAATATAATCATAAAAACTACAGGAAATCATTCTATATAAACTGATAAACTGTTAGATAATAAAAGTATTACTCTCATTTCTCATCATAATTTTAGAGTGAGTTCTAGTGCAATGTTAGGGACTGTAGAATGTTAATTTAGCAACCCATGTTTAAAGTGCAATGCCAAGGCTTTAGAATGCTATACTGGCAACTTAGGCTTTAGAATGCTATACTAGCAACTTAGGTTCACATCCCATCGAATGTGCATAAAAAAGTTTATAATTTATAAATATTAGTGTGCAGAATTATAGTTACCAAAAAGTTTATTATTTAAAAATATTTTTGTGCAAATAAACAGAAATTATCTATTTATCTGATATATAAGAACATATCTAAATGGCACAGGTGATGGAATTTGAGATTAACAAAAATTATCTATTTATCTATCGAAAAATATGATTGACCCCAAAGGATCAACTCTCAAAGTTCAGTGGCATGAATAGTGTTGGGGTCCTTGTAACCCAAAAATTTATCTCCCAAAATCCCAAATTACATCAATTTTTTTTGTTCAGCATAAGATACACTTGGTTGGTATAATACTCAATATAGGCATGAGAAGATTAACTGGAGATGACTTATGAATCAGTTCACTGCCTGTAATGCCAATACCAATCTGTGGTATTGGCAATAAACTATTTGTCTACTAATTCTTCTGTCACTTGACAGCAACTAGTTGAGTCACTTCAAGAAAACCTAAAATGTAAAGTCTGCTTTGAAGAATTGAAGGATTTTTAAACACCCTTCAAGTGAAGGATCTGTAGGCCACTAAGAACCTGTTACAATCTGGGATGAGCATCGGTCTGTTCGGCTCGATTTTTGCTAATTTTTTGTAAAATCGAACCAAACCGAATAGACTTAAGAACCGAACCGAACCGACTCGGTTCAGTTTGATTTTTTGGTACATGAACAAAACTCTAGTTTGTGACGGCGATTGATCTGTATTCCAAGGCCAGCTTGTTACTCTGACATGTCTTCATCAAAATTTACTAGTATTTTGGGGGGTAATTAGACTGAAGTGAGGATGGACAGCTGAGGAGTGGAGAAAAGCTGCAGTGTTGAAGAAGAAGAAGATGAGAATCAAAGATCGAAGAGGAGACTGATCGTCCCTTTGGTTCTAGGTCTGAATGCTGCTGCTTTGAGTAGCACACGCATGCCCATGCCCCACCATTAATTTACAGTCAGCAGCAGAGAAGCTTCATCATCTTGCACTACACTGTTGTTGGGCATGGCATTTTGGAAAGCAACTTCCCTGTCATTGTCCATATGCTATTTTCTCGTCCCTATGATAATGCACATGCACACCTTTTGCATGCCCCTCTCCCTTGAGATGCTAAATGATCAAGGAGCTAGCTTAATTTTAAGACCATACTTATTTTTATACGTTCCATAATTGATTATATATGTGGAGGAGAGTTCGATCGGTTTCGGGTTTTGGAACCCTAAACCGAAACCCGACCGAATCCCTGCGGTTCGGGTCGGGTCGAATTCGGTTTTTGATTTTTGGGCGGTTTTTTTCGGTTTTAACCGAACTATGCTCACCCCTCCTTACAATGCACAAAGAGAACAGACCATTAAGTTCAGAGCATTCAACAAAATAGATAATTACTTGAAAAACAAGAATAAAATTGTCCTTTTTTATGCTTATCAATGTAAGCCAAAGTCCTGAACTTTTCTTAAATTTATGTGTTCAGATGATAATCAAAGCCGTCGACCTCTCTCTCAGGGATGGCCAAAACTATGTAACTTTGGTTTGATAATAGATGGAGAAAGTATAAAAATGACTTCACACAATATCAATGCTTTCAAATGCAAGTAGTATGAATAGCTCTATTTTCCTTTTTTTTTTTATTGAATTTGGTTGTTGGATTCAAGTGGTTATTGAACTATTCTGCATACATGATCCTATAATATTTCTAGAATTGAAATTTATTTTGTTCAATATGTATCATTTGTTCAATATGTACATGTTAGTTAAATAGTTTACATGCAAATCCCCAACATGGAAAAGTTTTGAAATAATCCCATGTGGAAATCAACAATATTTGCTTTTGCTAAAAACTCTTTTTGTTAGAATTAACATTGGGCTGACTAATAATCATTCTTGTAAATTTGGGCCCAGAAATGGGCCCATTTAGGAGAAGCCATTTCATGCATTTAAAGAAAACAATTTATAAGTTTATGTTATGAGAGTAATAATAATTAACTGTAAATATATTCGTCTGTCAAATTTTGTATCAACTTATTTATTTTAAAAAAAAACATCAAACCTTTAATTTAGTAAAATTGGAGAACTGATAACTTATAGAAACCTGGTTAACTTGGTCAATGCGTATGTATCAAATTTGTATCTTATTGTTTGAAGAATATCACATCATATCCATATTTATATGTGACACTAGACAAGGAATATTTCCGTAACATTTATCGTAAGTATTTATAATATTTAAATCACTGCTACAGTTAATTTTGTGGTCAACTTTTTCACTTACACTTTTAAGTTACCAACCAAACACCGTAAAACACATATACTTTCTCATTCACACTTTTACTTTACCAACCAAACACCGTAAAACACAATATACTTTTTCATTTACAATTTCACTTTACCAACGAAACACTGTAAAAAATAATATATTTACTCTGCTATAGTTCACTTTTTCCATTCTTATTTTAGACTTACGACTTGCGACGTTTTGCGGCGAAACAAACAGGCCCTAAAATTCTCGTTACATGGCTCTCAAATTTTTTAACAAAAAATAACTGTGTTCACTTAATATAATGCATCATAAACATCTGCAATAATTTTGTTTATCTGAGAATCAATATTGGACACCTACTAGGCTACTAGTTAATATGCATACATCATTATCACAAATGTAATCATTTATGGGGGGTCACTTAGCTCAAAACAAAGAATTAATCCATACAATCTCTCAAGGTTTCTAGAAAAGCAATGGCACCAAAAACTCCTCCTTTTTGTCCCACTTCATCAAAAGCCCTTCACTTTCAGGAAACCTATGTGCATTTTTCAAGAGGCACAACCCCTCCTTTAGGAACTATGAGAATCTACAAAAGATGGTGTCATGGAGCAAGCTGTTGGCTCAGTGGAAGGAGAGGGGAAGGGAATCTGATTCCATGGGATTGTTGCATCAGAACAGATGAAAGGTAATTCTAAACTATATTCATTTGTGTATTATTTTCAAATGGAATATTATATTATTGGGTAGAAAATAAAAATGTGTGGAACTTGGAGAATAAATTCATGAGCATGTTATTGGGATTATTCAGTGGTGTCTAATTGCTAACAAGGTCCCATCATGTTGAGAATCATTAGACTTTAAGATGTAAGAAGATTGGGGGTTAAAAAAAAAATCAATCAATCTTTGTTTATTCTTGAGGATTATTATTGAGGAGAACAATCACAAGATCACTGGATGAAGTTTATCCAAGTTTTAGAGAGTAGATAATGCTAAATAATTATCCCCAAAAGGAGTATGCATAAAAAGAAGAGTAGATAATGCTGAATAAATTATTTTCAGGTACTTCATATTAGAACATAAAAAATATTATCCTCAACTCTTTGCTTCAACCTCAAAGTTTTTCGTGTAGCGTCAAGTAGTTTAAAAATTTATGTCAGAGTAATCCAAATTCAACTCCTAAGGCACACCCATTTAAAAAAAATAGAAATACTTAAAAATATTCTCTTCAACTAGAAATATTGTGGGGACATTAAGGAAGATGAGATGCTAGCTACATTACTAGCTTATCCATCAATATCATGCATAAATAATTTGGAGACAAATTGTAGAAAACTCTTTTGCAATGTTAGTCTCAAAATTCTCAAGTATAAAACTTAGCAAAACAAAAAAAAAAAACTTTATCATGATCAATCTTAACTCTGCGACTTAACCATTAGTGAGGACGACCGATAAAGAGTTTGGCACGATGATGCTTGAACTAAACTAGCCAAAATACGCCTCGATATAGCAAGCGAAAGTCATTTAAATGGTTATACATGAGCGAAACATCTTGATTTTCAATCAATTTACTCGAAATACGATAGTACATGAGAGTTTTCTCTGCTCATCGTCAAGCCGGGTTAGCAAGGAAATTTTTTCAAATTTATCCAAAACCCTAGTTAACAACTAGTGAGATGGTGGAGGCACTATGTGGTGAACCTGAAACCCTAGTTGCACTTTGGACGTACCTTCAACTCTGGCCACAAGAGATAGCTGGCCTCTAGATAAGCTTTGATATGACATTTACATGTTTGAATTGACTATCAATACACTCAAACTTAGAGCATCATGATCATGTGTGCATCCAATAATAATTGAAG
>JAVJIF010019478.1:0-76486 GCA_038442645.1 Agave tequilana | reverse complement strand
TTTGTTTTAAACATTTCATTGGTATCTAGAACCCTTTATTGTTTATGCATTTATATGCATTCATGTTTAAGAGCCTTTATTGCATACTATTTATTGTTTATTTGTTTATGCATGAGTTAAGGGGGAGCTTCCTGAAGCTTAACTTTAATCCATGCATATATAACTCCATGAGTTTTGTCATCATCAAAAAGGGGGAGATTGTTGGCCCAAAGGCCTTCCTCTCTAGTTTTGATGATGATCAACTCATGTAGTTATGTGTACTAATAATCTTGTGATTTTAGTTTCAGATCATTATCAAGTTATTAGTTGGTGAAAGCTTCCACACATCTTTCACAAGTTGATTCAAGAGCCCGAGCGTCAAAGATCATATATAGCACTTGCTCGATGGATCAAGAAGTTTTGGGATCGAGTCGGCTTAGAGATTGCGCTCTACAAGAAGACTTCGGTACCATAGTTTAGTTTTGTGTTTAGATCCAAATTTGTAAAGATTAGAACAGTATGATGATGCTCAAGTTCACAACACACACGTTTCATGTTTTGAATATTGATTTTTGGTTTTCGGTTTTAGGTTTAACCGATCTTGGTTTTTCATGAATGGATAGATCAAAACAAGTTTACATGGTTTAATGTATATATGATTTGTTCTATATACATGCATGCTTTAATTTTCTAGACAAACTTAATTTTGACTCCCTTATTCATGTGTTATATGTTTTGGTATTTTTGACAAAACATATTTTGGAATTAATGACAAAAACTATGATATATATTTGTTTCATGTATATTGGATTTCTATCCATATGCATCATGCTTCAAAGTGTTTAATTATCATGTTTTTGTATCTGGAAGTGTTTTGGACAAAACGTATTTTCTATTCAAAATTCAAGTTTTAGAAAATACAGTTTTTGGTTTTTGGTAAAAATGATTGACACAAAAATAGTTCATATTGATTGATATTTGAGCCAAACTTTTTACCACATGTTATATATCAATGCAAAAATGATAAAAATATTTTGGTGATTTTTAGAAAAGATAAAAAGAATTTTTAAACATATTTCTAACTGAATTTTTCTGTTCCAGGCTTCAACCAAGTCGACTAGTAACCTGACTAGTCGACTATGGCTGAGGTCGGTCGACCGGGCCGGTCGACTGACGTGCACAAATCTGTGCACATTTGGCAGCTTTAGGACGGTCGACCGGGACGGTCGACCAGACTGAGAGCAGAGCTCTCTATTTGTTTCGGTCGACCGGGCCGGTCGACCGGTAGCTGCCAACGGGCAAAAATTGACCGTTGGACGGTCGACCGGACCGTCGACCGGCATGGTATTTTGGGCAAATCTGCTGCCAACGGCTAGTTTCCAGATTTGTCTATAAATACCCCATTTGCAAGAGTTTTTCTCTAAGATTTTTGTGTGAATTTTTCCTACTCTCTGGTGTTTTCACAGCAATTTAAAGAGGTTTTTGGATTTAAATTGAACAATCTTTTTGGTGTTTTTATTAGGGTTTGAAAAATCAAAGAAAATGGATTTTGGGAAAAGCTTTTGTTTGAACTTCACTATCCTCATTTTCTATTATTTCCCAAAGATTTTCTTTGAGTTGCTGGTTTCAAATCCCTTGGTTTTCTCCACACTTGAGCAAAAATCTACTATCTTTTCTATAGGATCTTAGTGTGTGGGAAAAGAGATTGTTGTGGTTGTTGTTGAACCACCTAGTTGTAAACCCTCTACACTTTGCTTTGTGCTTTTCCCTCTTGGGTTGAGGAGGTTGTTTGTGCAAGTGGTTTGTATCCCTCAAGTTGTGAGGTGATCCTTGCTTGGCTTTGTGCTAATCCCTCGGGTTGTGAGGTGATTGTTTGTTGGCTTGGAGTTGTGCCTCTAGGAGGGGGTTGTGTTTGTAAGGAGAAGAGTTGGGTACTCCTTGTATTGTGATTGCCCCAAATTCTCGGTGGAGGTTTCCTTTGTGGGAGTCCTTAGTGGACAAGCTAGTGGACTTAAAATCCTTCTAGGTGAAGGCGGGGATGTAGAGCTGGGTGCTCGAACCTCGAAACATATCTTGGTGTTTGCGCTTGTTCATTGACTCTTACTCTCTCTCTCTCTCTTTACTTTGTGCCTTGCATCTATTCATATTGCTCATACATACTTACATGCTTGGCTTGGTTGTGTGCATCTCTTGTGATATTGCAAATTAGTTTTTAATTCCGCATTGAGTTGACTAGATTAGCATAATCGCCTATTTACCCCCCTCTAGGTGATCTTTCAGTTCAAACCACCAACATTGCATACCTATGATGGAAAGAGCTCACCAAATCAACACATCTACTATTTCCAATCTCAGACCGGTAATGTTATAGGCAATGACGCCATCATGGCTAGACTGTTCATTGGCACCTTAAAGGGGTGGCATTTGACTGGTTCCGAAGTCTCCCTCCGGGTCTCTCAATTCCTGAATCGACTTGGAAATCCGATTCCTCTCTCGTTTCTATGAGGATGATACCAAGGTAACCATGGACAAGCTCCTCTCCACCGTGCAGAAGAAGGGCGAATCTGTCCGTGACTACATTGAGCGGTTTAGAAATCTGTCTTTGATGTGCCCAGCAGGAATGCCATTACCCATGCTCTTACAGACATGCAGGTACAACTTCTTGGACCAGGTAGAAGTTCGCATGGGGGCTGTCAAAGCCCACACCTAGAAAGAATTGGTCGAACAAGCTGAGATAGCCGAAAAGTCTGCTAAAAAGTTTGAACCATCTACCCCTAAAGGCAAATGGGGTATGAGCAATAAAGGACGTAGCAACGTACCGCAGTCTTCTCAAGCCAAAGGAAAAGAGACTATATCCGTAGAATTGTCCGGGGACGTGCAGTCGAAAGCCAAGAAGAGTGGCTCCAATAATCAAGAGTCTAAGTTCCCTCCAAAACAGTATTCCTTCAGAGACGATCAGGTGGTCACAATATTCTATTTACTCCACAAAGGGAATAAAAATGAAGCTACCAGAGGCTCGGCGTCCCAATGAGATAGGACACACAAATGACCCCAAATACTGTCTCTACCACAGGATGATTCACCATCCTACAGACAAGTGTTATGTCCTCAAGGACAGAATTCAAGCCTTGATCGACACAGGGGTCCTGATACTGAAGGCAGAACAGAAGAAAGTCACTGCCAATATGGTGACCCTCGAGTTCGGCAAAACCCCAAAGGTCATAGTTCCTGACGGGACTTATCTAGTCCCTGCGCCACGACTGGAAGTCAAGCATCCTGCGGCTAAAGCTCAGGATAATAAAGGTCTTGTTCCCTTGACATTAGAGACAGGGGAAGTCATGTGGATACGCCCAGACCTCCTCCAAGACGTGCAGTGCGATTCAAAGAGGCCCAAGTCAAAGGGCAAATCTTGTAATGTCATCTCCATCCTGCCAGACGACGACAATCTTACGTCAGCTTCCCTCAGAGACTCTGAAAGAGAAAAACACGCTTGCGCAGCGCAGGCCGATGTACCTCAGCCGACGGGTACTCGATCCGAAAAATCATACTTAAAGCAGTATGAGAAGGCTACTGACGAAATACAACAGCAAACGACATCAGTACAAGTGCCAGCATCCGCTTCAGTTCTGACCAAGGTAAAGGAGAAGCCTAAGGAAGTCTGATTTGACCATGTCTTGAAGAAGCCTTCAGGCCCAGGGCTTGACACGCCCTTTCATTTTGACATATTAGCCCAGCTGGCTAATATCCCAGCTCATATTACCATACACGACCTCCTTCGTCTCTCGAAAGAGACAAGAGAAGCACTTAGAGATGCATTGGCCAACTCAGAATCATCCTGACGTACATACCAGAAATCCCCAAAGATGACGCCCAGTCTCCGTGCCCTGAATGCCATCATGTGCAATCAAAGATACCTGCTATTACCTTCACAGCGGAAGATATGCTTCTCAAAGACAACAAGCACGATCGACCTCTGTATTACACCGGATACATTGGTTCAACATGCATTGAAAGGGTACAAGTCGACCCGGGGTCCGCGCTCAGCATCATCCCAAAAGGCTTCTCTACTTCCTCGGTATACCGCTATATAGGTTGTCCGCAACCACTACTATAATATACGGTTTCAATGCCAGGAGTAGTCATCCACTTGGGAAAATTCGACTCCGTTGCCGAATTGGGGGGCCTGAAGTCAGAAGTAACGTGCTATGTCATTGACGCTGACACATCATATAACCTGATACTAGGACGACCATGGATCCATGCCAACTGGATCGTTCCCTCCACTCTGCACCAGTGCTTCAAATATGTAGAGGATAACGCGACAGTACGAACTGTCTTCGCTGAGAAGCAACCATTCAAAGGGGTGGAGAATTACTTTACTGACGCTCTCCTGTATCAAGAGGCTGGTGAAGCATCCAAAGAACCATTGCCGGATGATGATGATAGTGGCAATGAGGCAGATTCAGAATCCGAAGCAGACATGCCAGCCATCTTGATTGGCGAACCAATTATAGCATGTCTTGATAACTCCCAATGTAACACTCCTTCTGAAGATGAGGGTGAATGAGTAATTAATGATAATATTTCTTTTGATTATCCTGCGTGTATTGGGTTGTTTGAATCCATCACGGATAGCTCTCTGCACATGCCTTTACATAGATCAAGTGCATCCGGTACACCCATGGAATCTGTAGAAGGGGCCGTTTTGGTGATCCCTCCATCCAAAGAAGGTCAATTACCAATAATATTCGGCAGAGCCCAACCACGAGAGTCCATAGCCGCAGATTCAAGTTCAGACTCGGACACCCCATAATTCTTCCATTACGCGTGACCAGCGCGCCGTATTATGAAGAAAATGGGCTACAGTCTAAAGCATGGGTAGGGTCTGAATTTCGAAAAAGGAAGACGTAGTTTGCTGCGTAACTTTGTACCAAAAGGGAAGCCTGCAAATTACTATGATAGTACACGCAGGGGGTTGGGATACGTTACACCCACATCGTCAGTAACGGTTCAATTCACAGACGATGAACCAATTCTATCACATTCCGCCTCTTCTTCCGAGTGGGACTCAGATGTTAGTGTGGGAATGATATTCGAAAACCTCACCGTTAATATGACTTCAACCAGTCAATTGGAGCCTGCAGAAGCTACTGATGAGGAACCATGGCCCATCAATTAGACCTCCAATGGGAAAAAAGATTCGAACTGCGCGAATCACCTACTGAAGACAAGGTGATGCAGGTCAACTTGGGTAGTCAAGACCACCCTAAGCCCATCTTTATAAGTGAAAGCTTATCACTTACAGAAAAGGAAGAATTGATAATACTCGTAAAGAGTATATAGACGTCTTCGCATGGAACTACGAAGACATGCCCGGACTCGATCCGCAAGTAGCCATGCACCGTCTGAATATTAAGCCCGACGCCAAGCCAGCAAGCAAGCAGCAACGTCGGTTTCGCCCAAACATTATGGAAGCTATTGAGGCCGAAGTCCATAAGCTCATTGCATGTGGCTTCATTCGGGAGGAACAACATCCAGATTGGGTTGCTAATATCGTTCCAGTCCTTAAGAAGAATGGGAAAATACGAATCTGCATCGACTACCGTGATCTCAATACGGCTTGCCCTAAAGACGAATTCCCACTGCCCTTCACCGATGTCATGATTGACAATACTTGTGGATTCGAAAGAATGTCTTTTATGGATGGCTTTTCAGGGTACAATCAGATTAAGATGTACCACGATGACGAAAAGCATACTTCGTTCCGAACACCCTTGGGGGTATACTGCTACACCGTGATGCCCTTCGGGCTAAAGAACGCTGGAGCAACCTATCAGCGGGCAATGAGTACAATCTTCCGTGATCATCTCTGAAAGACGGTAGAATGCTATGTCGACGACATTGCTGTCAAAAGCCGCAGTAAAGATTACCATCCTCGTGATTTGAGAACGATGTTCAACATAATGCGGGCTCATCAACTGAAAATGAATCTGACGAAATCCTTCTTGGGAGTGTCAAGCGGCAAGTTCCTTGGGTTTATTGTTACATCAAAAGGGATTCACCTTGATCCAGACAAAGTCAAAGCCATTCAGAGCATGCATCCACCAATGAATCTCAAAGAGCTTAGAGGCTTGTAAGGTAGACTGGCTTATATCAGAAGATTTATCACAAACCTCTCAGGCCGCTGTCAACCGTTCACCCGACTCATGAAAAAGGGTGCTTCCTTCGTATGGGATCAAGCTTGTCAGAAAGCTTATGAGAATGTCAAGACATATCTTACAAAACCTCCAGTCTTAGTGGCCCCCCACATCAAGAAAACCATTCTTGCTTTATGTGAAAGCTATGGACCATTCTCTTGGCGCCCTCCTTACTCAAAAAGATGACAACGGTCACGAGCAGGCCATTTATTATCTGAGCAGGACTCTGATAGGAGCGGAATCTCGCTATAACCCTATCGAGAAGGAGTGTTTAGCTCTTGTCTTTGCCGTTCAGAAGACGCGACATTATTTGGTCAGCCAAACTATACATGTCATCTCCAGAGTGAATCCTTTGCGTCTTCTCATGACAAAGCCAGGATCATTGAATTCAAGATTAGCTAGATGGGCACTCATTTTGTCTCAATACAACATGATCTTTATCCCTCAAAAGGCAGTCAAAGGTCAGGCCCTTGCAGAGTTCTTGGCTGCTCATCTAGTCCCAGAAAACTCAAAACTTCACGATGATATTCCAGATGAAGTCTTCGAGTCTAATATAACTTCAGAGGATGAAGTGTGGCAGATGTTCTTCGATGGAGCATCACGAATAGGTCCTAAAGGTAGGATCATCGCCGGCGTGGGAGTTGTGTTTATCTCTCCACAGAACATGTCCTTCCTAGAGCATTTTCTCTGACAGAATCATGCTCCAACAATGTAGCGGAATATAATGCTCTACTTATTGGCCTTCAGCTTGCCCATGGAATGGGGGTACGCTACCTTGAAGCTTACAGCAATTCAAATCTGATTATCAATCAGGTTAAAGGCGAATATGAGGTTTGTCACGAAGACTTGGTGCCTTATTACCATACAGCCATCGAATTGGCTAATCTGTTCGAAGGTTTCTACGTCGGGCATGTGTCTCGATCTCAGAATACCAAGGCGGACGCTCTTACTGCATTAGCAAACACACTAGCCCTGCCAGTCGACACCGAGTATCACCTCACAGTGGCAACTCGACACCTTGTATGCTCTAAGCATTTGTTAAAAACCCCGAGAAGTCTATAATGTCTCAACGGATCTTGAGCCGAGAGATTGGCGATTTCCTCTCATCGACTACGCTTTACATGGTCTGCTGCCAGACGATCCTAAAGAAGCGGCATCTATCAGACGAAGGTCTTCCGTTTCTACTACGATCCAACTTTGAAGACACTTTACCGTCGTTCATATGACGGTGTCCTCCTCCGTTGCCTTTCCAACTCAGAGGCACAGGAAGTGCTTAAAGGAGCACACGACGGCATTTGCGGAGCTCATCAGCCAGGTCCAAAACTTAAAGACAGATTGCATAGGCTTGGATACTATTGGCCAACCATGATAGCCGATGTCATCCAATATGCACGGAAGTGTAAAGCGTGCTAGATTCATGCGGACTTCATACACCAGCCTCCAGAGTTGCTCCACCCAACAGTTGCTTCATGGCCATTGAAGCATGGGGAATCGATGTCATAGGGTCAATTAGCCTCTCTTCAACAAGAGGTCACCAGTTTATCCTGGCAATAACCGATTACTTTTCAAAATGGGCAGAAGCCATACCACTGGTTGAAGTCAAAACCTCTAACGTGGTTAATTTGATCAGACACCATGTCATCCATCGATTTGGTGTCCCTAGGCGGATCATCCATGATAATGGTCCCCAATTCATAAGCCAAGTATTCTATCGATTTTGCGATAAATACTGAATCCAGAATGTGATTTCAACTGCCTATAATCCCGCCGCTAATGGCTTGGCGGAAGCATTCAACAAAACGATCGTCAAATTACTCATGAAGTTCGTCTCCTCGAATAAGCGAGATTGGGACGCAAAGCTTGGTGAATGTCTCTGAGCCTACCGAACCACGGTTCGGACCCCGACAGGCAATACGCCTTTTTCTCTGGTGTACGGGTGCGAGGCAGTCATCCCGTTAGAAATTCAAATGCCGTCATTACGAGTCGCTTTAACCACTAAAATCACATCAGAAGAAAATGATCGGTTGCGCCTTCAAGAGCTCGAAGCCCTAGATGAGAAGCGATTACAAGCTCAGCAGCATATCGAGTTGTATCAAGCTCGAATCTCAAAAGCCTTCAATAAGAAGGTCAAACAGAGAATCTTCCAGAAGGGAGATTTGGTTTTGGCCATCAGACGACCGATGATTATGACGCACAAGACCAAAGGCAAATTTCAGCCTAAATGGGGAAGGACCGTTTGTAATAGAAACAGTCTATTCAAACGGAGCATGCCGCCTTATAACTTCAGATGGCAGCTTACTCATGATGCCGATCAATGGCAAGTTCTTAAAGAAGTATTATCCTTGAGTAAGGATCCTTCTCATGATCATGTTAATATTACACCTCTGATTAAGACCTTTATATCCAAGGTATACGCAAAGAGAGCCTCTCTCTTCCTCCAAACGAGATCATACAACCATAAACCAGTAGGAACCTGGTCATACACTGGTTGTTCCAAAGGAGAATCAAGATTACACATACGCTAACCAAATGATCCAACACCTTTAACGGTTAAGGATAGAGGAAAATGTTGGCCTTTAAGCCCAATATGATTCCTCGACAACTCATCATGCTGAGGGGAATAGCATGGCTAGCCCGACTCAAACGGTAGTTGGTAAAGGCATATCAAACCCGTTGACAGCTGGGGATTTGCTAAAAATCCTAAGGGACCTGTTCCCATTTGATTCGCTCTCCAAAATCACTTACCAATTCTCACCATAGAATGGTAAGACCACATATACATTTCCCTGTTATGTTAACATTAAACCTATGACAGTGATTTCATCGTTTCTCCCTGTGAAAATGAGATCTTTTCCCAAATTCCATTACAACCTTGAGCTTTGTGGCGTCTCAATCAGTTATGTCATTGCGACCTCTGAACTGGCGATAGCCAAGTCTCAATTTCGAGCTTGTTGACATTTACAAAAGACAAGTCTCAACCTTGAGCCTGTTGACATTTACAAAAGACAAGTATCACCAACCTTGAGCTTGGTGGTTTCTCAACCAGTTATGTCATTGTGACCTCTGAACTGGCAGATAGCCAAGTCTCAATTGCGAGCTTGTTGACATTTACAAAAGACAAGTCTCAACCTTGAGCCTGTTGACATTTACAAAAGACAGGTCTCGATACTTGTTGACATTTATAAAAGACAAGTATCACCAACCTTCAGCTTGGTGGTTTCTCAACCAGTTATGTCATTGCGACCTCTGAACTGGCAGATAGCCAAGTCTCAATTGCGAGCTTGTTGACATTTACAAAAGACAAGTCTCAACCTTGAGCCTGTTAACATTTACAAAAGACAGGTCTCGATACTTGTTGACATTTACAAAAGACAAGTATCACCAACCTTGAGCTTGGTGATTTCTCAACCAGTTATGTCATTGCGACCTCTGAACTGGCAGATAGCCAAGTCTCAATTTCGAGCTTGTTGACATTTACAAAAGACAAGTCTCAACCTTGAGCCTGTTGACATTTACAAAAGACAGGTTTCGATACTTGTTGACATTTACAAAAGACAAGTATCATCAACTTTGAGCTTGGTGGTTTCTCAACCAGTTATGTCATTGCGACCTCTGAACTGGCAGATAGTCAAGTCTCAATTGCGAGCTTGTTGACATTTACAAAAGACAAGTCTCAACCTTGAGCCTGTTGATATTTATAAAAGACAGGTCTCGATACTTATTGACATTTACAAAAGACAAGTATCACCAACCTTGAGCTTGGTGGTTTCTCAACCAGTTATGTCATTGCGACCTCTGAACTGGCAGATAGTCAAGTCTCAATTTCGAGCTTGTTGACATTTACAAAAGATAAGTCTCAACCTTGAGCTTGTTGACATTTACAAAAGACAGGTCTCGATACTTGTTGACATTTATAAAAGACAAGTATCACCAACCTTGAGCTTGGTGGTTCCTCAACCAGTTATGTTATTGCGACCTCTGAACTGGCAGATAGCCAAGTCTCAATTGTGAGCTTGTTGACATTTACAAAAGACAAGTCTCAACCTTGAGCCTGTTGACATTTACAAAGACAGGTCTTGATACTTGTTGACATTTACAAAAGACGAGTATCACTAACCTTGAGGTTGGTGGTTTCTCAACCAGTTATGTCATTGCGACCTCTGAACTGGTAGATAGCCAAGTCTCAATTGCGAGCTTGTTGACATTACAAAAGACAAGTCTTAACCTTGAGCCTGTTGATATTTAAAAAGACACGTATCGATACTTGTTGACATTTACAAAAGACAAGTATCACCAACCTTGAGCTTCGTGGTTCTTAACCAGTTATGTCATTGCGACCTCTGAACCGGCAGATAGCCAAGTCTCATTATTCAACCCAGCAAGGACTACGTTCTTAAGCGACTGCAATACAACTTGAAACAATAATTCAGCAGATAAAACAAGTTGGAGATTCGACAGGGAGTCAAAACAAAATTACTTTTATTGATTCCAAAAAGGAAGGGATACATGGAGGTACATATATTACAAACTACAAGCGTACATCATAAGATCTGATCCGTTCTTCAAGAAAGGCCAGCCTTGTCTTCCTATCATCAGCAGCCCGGACAAGCGCCTGCGATCTCAGCTCAGCCTCATTAAAGCTCGCCGTCTGGGCTAAGCGAGCTTCAACTTCGACCAAGGTTGCCCTCTGAGCTAACTCCCGCCGCGAGAGTTCGTCACTCTGAGCCTTAAGTTGCTCAAGCCGCGCAGTTTCTTCAAGACGCACTGGTTTAGCTTGAATAAGAGAAGATTTCCTTCCTGATCATCTCCTTGGCCTTCTCGATTTTGTCTCGGCGTCAAGAAGAGCACTGTTAGAAGCATCTATGGCGTCCCCAAGCTCTACTTGCCTTGTCTCCAAGGATTTTAAGTCCAAAGAAATGGCCTTAGCGGCTTCCTGAGCGGCGAGATGGGCTTCGTGCATTTGAGCGACAAGGTGCGCAAGCTGCTCGTCAACTAAAGACTCCAGGTCTGAACGGCTAAGACAACGCCATTCCTCTACGTCCCTCTCAAATTGGCCTACCAGAAGCTCTAATGCAGCGGTCTGGTTATCCCCTCCGAAGTCCTGGATACTCTCAATGCTGCAGGAGAGGACCACCTTTAATGTAGAAAATGACATAGTTGAGCCTTTCAAGATCAGATCAATGGATCGCTTCAAGCCCTTATAAAAGCTGTCGACTATCTCAGCTACAAATTCATTTTCAGCCTCGGCCACTCCTGGCAGACGGGCAGCCTCGGAAGATTCCACCGGTATTGTTGACATTACCATGGAAGGAACAGCGGGAACGCTGACTGCAGCAGCATGGCAGGTCATTGGTGATCTTGGCGGAGTCCTCATTGAAACCAGTACACTAGCCACATCGAGGTAGGACTAGTGACCATTTCCTGGACAGTAGGCTCAACCACCAGCGTTGGGAAAGTAGGACTTGTAATCACCCTCAGCTCCGTACCTGGCAAAATTGATGGCACCTCACTCGTTGATATAATTGGGAGTGAAGTTGCCTCCGTGACTACCGCCCCTTCAACCTCTGTTTCTCTGGCTGGCTCAGGCCGACAAGGGGGCAGGTGACCGTACAAAGCATCCAACACAGCAGCATCCGCTGCAGTCGAAGTGCTCATGTCACCCTTAGACCCCTTGGGAAGATCGGGTGGCTTCCTTGAAGTTGACGCACCCAGAGGCGGAACACCTGCAACAAGATTGTGTTTAGGCAGGACATAACAAATAGTAAAAGTTAAAAAGTCAAACCAATACTAAAAAGATGATGTCGCCTCAATCGTCTTGGCGGCCACATCAGTCTCTAGGGCTCCATCGGAAAATCTTTGGCAGAGTCAACACAGACAGCCGGCTCACCTTCGCTCGCCGAACCCTCCGTAGTCCACCCAAGGGAGCTAGAAGTTTCGAAACTTCCCTTCGAAGTCCCGACGCCCGAAGGACCAACGTCAGCTGCATTGCCTCCGGATTCTTCTGAGACGGCAAAATAGCCAGCCTCATCACCCTCTTTATAAGTGAACAAGGGATCATAATGTTCCTCATGTTCTTCGACGGCCCCAGCTCTCGGGCTTGTCACTGCCTCAGTTCTTGCATCACAAAATGAATGATGAGCTATCTAAAACACATATAAGGTATATTACAAGGACGAAGCTGATTTACCTAGGTCCGGAGCAATTTCGCCAGTCACCGGTTCAGCAACTGACGGTTCAACTACTAATGGGCAAGAGGAGGAACCGCCACAGATGGTTCGCCCTCTACAACAACCGTAGGAGCTTGACGATGGGGCTTCTTCACCAACTGCTTCCTACGAGACCCACCTGTCCGTTTGCGCTTAAGAGGAACGTCGGATCCTCCTCCTCCGCCTCTTCTACATGTCTTGGGGAAGCTCTCCCCATCACACCAGAACTAGCTGCAGGAGTCTCGGCACCTGTCTCCGCTTCGAAGTAAGGACTTTTCGCATCGAGGCTTCGCTGTCATCGACAGTAACGAATTCTTCTATGCCCGGGACGTGAACCCTCTTATCTTCCCTTTTCTTAGAGACCTTCCGCTTCAGCCGCTGAGAAATTAACTTCACACCAGAATTGTTAACAGTAAATCCGAGGGGTGTGGAGTTGGAAGTCGCATACCACTGGCAGAAGCTCAGGGTCGTTAGAAGGTTAGGAGTCCTCAACGGCATACGCAGCCGCACCTCGGTACAACGTGCAATGAAGAATCGCCAGGCTCAGGCTCCATCAATGAGGCTCCCCATGAAGGCCAGATTGAGATTTGGGTTGCCCACATACAGTTGGTCATACCCAAACTGTCGAGCAAACCGACTTGGAACATAAGGCTCCAAGTAGCAGATATCCCCGCTTCGGTATAATAAATGTGAGGGCCGAATGCTGACCAGCCACTCAAAAATTCCCGGCTCAGCGATGACTGCCCTTCCCCCGCGTCTTTGAACTCCTCATCATAGCCTGCATCCCGATATGGGGGAAGCAGCGGAAAAGACTATAGACATCATAGCGACGCACCAATTTACGCCCTCAGCCACGTAAGTCTTTTGCCAGGAACATCCTTCGAATCGGCGGAGAAGCGCCATTCGAACACCTTCAGGAGGGTCCTCTCCAGCTTCAAGCAAAGAGGGATAGTGCAGGGCGAACCACGCCATTAAATAAGTGTACGGCAGACCTATCCTGGGATTGGGTCCGTGCGGAGCGAAATGGTCCCCTTTCCACGCTTCGTCGTTGGCGGCCTGCAAAAAGCCTCTTTTAAGGCGCGAAGGCCTCTCTGGATACAGCACATCATGGCCGGAAGAAGTCCCAGAGAACGACTATGGACTAGACGAACAGCAGGCAGCAGGACATTCGGATGAATGACGTCGCCCGAAGAAGACGGCACCACGCACCGCTTCAGCCAGACTGTCAAGAAGCCAGCCAGCAGTGCCTTTCGGGACGTCGACCGACGAGCCTGGTGATGGAAACTCCGAAGAACATCGCCTTTTTCATAAGGACCGTCATCTTCTTCCATAATTAGATCCCCTTGAGAATGCTTTTGCATCCACCTAAAGATGTCTTCGTCAGCGACTTCACAATGAGCCGCTTCGGGAGTGTTCCCCATATCTGGGAACAAATAATCTCCCCAACTCTTCAAGCTGCATGAAGTTCCCTTACTGCTTCCATGCATGCTGGAACAAATGTACAAATGGCACATCAACTCCCGGTAGGTCTCAAACAAGGCGGGCTCCTACTTCTCCAGAAGTGTCAATTCCGCCTCATACGGGAAGTATTCTTCATATGGGAAAGATCCCAAGGGCAGAGCAGAGACTTCCCACATCTCATGCAGAGCCATACCTAGTTCGCCAATAGGGGTGAAGAAAGTCCCTGTAGCCGGCAGTACAACTTGAAGATAGTGTAGAAGCAGGCTACGCTCATCTGAATGCTGTAGCAGGTCGCCCTGACGGCCTCATGAAGGTTCGGCCTCTCCAGATCCTCCTCGAAATGAGCGAGAATGTATACAGTTAAATCCCTCCACCATGCCTTCGGAGGGTGAATCCAGCCTGGAGTTCTGAAATCGGTGGCTAGGTAATCCCATGAACTTTAAAGAATTAATTGCCAAAGGTCGGTGCCACCGCAGGATTTTCTCCCACTGGGATCTCTCGCGATACATTCCCAGGATGTAGACCCATTACGCAACGAGGAGGCCCTGCTCTTACATAACCAGGAGAATGAAGCATTAATTTCCCTACGTGGACGGATTCAGTACTCTGGCTCACTTCCCATGACATCTTCCGAGCCTGCGTCACGCATTCGAAGGAAGACAAAGAAAAATGTCGCATGCTAGACGGAATGTAGAACTTCTCGCCGTCCAACTGGAAAATCCATTGCCCCTCCCCGGCCAGCAACCGGCGATCAGGGTCTGGCGCGGCATCCTCGAACATGAAGTCGGGCTTCCTATAGGTTCGACGGTCAAAATCTTCAAGGGGAGCCGTAGTCAGAATGCCCCTCGTGGTGCGTTGATCCCCAACATAAATGAGCGTGTCTCGAACGAGAGAGCTCCGCTCACTAAATAGAGAAGCATGCCCTTGAAATTGTAGGCTGACATTACCGTCCGATCCCCTGGTCATCCCAAATAGACTGTTCAAAGGACCAGGAGTGTAGTGCACTGCAGGAACAAAGAGAAACTATGATTAGTTCATCAGCCAAGCGAAGGCCTAAACCAAAACACAATTTCTGCTAAGGCATAGCTTCGCTCTCGAGCAAAGCTATCATGACGATAGATTCGCCCGAAGCTTAGCCTCGCAGTTGCAATTAATTCCGCACTTCACAACAAAAGCCGGATACAAGGA
Organism: Agave tequilana; assembly: GCA_038442645.1. Taxonomy (NCBI): domain Eukaryota; kingdom Viridiplantae; phylum Streptophyta; class Magnoliopsida; order Asparagales; family Asparagaceae; genus Agave; species Agave tequilana. The sequence continues at coordinate 61,455 of JAVJIF010019478.1, read as the reverse complement.
AATATCCAAGTGTTAGCTTCGCTTTAGAAGCTTAAACAGAATGCGATACAGCCCTGAAGACTAACTTCGTCAGAAGGATATTATGGTCAAAAAATCATTTTAAGGGCATTACGATCCTTTTCTGTCAAATTTCAAAGGACAGCTTCGCATACTGTCATTCAACAGGATGTGAACCGTCTAAGGATAGCTCGCTTGGAAGCTTAAAGAAGAACTCTTCAGTTCTTGGATTCCCGGTCAAGAAATTAAAAAAAATTCAGGGAATTGAACTCCCTAAAATCACAAAGATCATGGTTGATCGTCCTGAATTCATTTGAAGACAGCCAGAAATCGGCTTAAAGAGAGAAATGGCAATCTCTCTCTTAAAGGGAAAAATTCCTAGCGGCGATCGATCGTTCGATGACCGGAGGAGGAGAAGGACCTCCCGCTGCAGAAGTTGCCACCTCTTTTCCCGCTCGTCTCTTAGGAGCCATTGAAGAACTGTGGAGGTTCTTAAACTCTTGAATGAAGAAGAAAGAAGAAGAAGAGTCAAGTGCTCTGGAAAATTCAAAGAGAAATGATGACTTTCTCTCTCAGCCCGATCGGGCTTTTATAGGCCGATGATCGCCTGAAACGACGCCTCGAAAAGAGTACAGGCTGTCGTTTCAAATTAATTTGAAACAGCGCCTAAAGCGCCTTCCTGAGAAGCGTTGATTCAGCCCCACTAAGCGCTAACTTTGCCACGAGTCAAATGCGGACTTCGCACAATACATCAATGACTTCGCCAACAGGATTGCCTTAGCTCCGCTGAAGGCATAGGCCGAACTCGCAGATATGTTAGCTCCGCTGGAAGCTCGTTCCTATTTCAGATGGAATCCTATCTTTAACCTCGTATGATGTCTAACTTTGCCGAGTCAATTCAGAATGAAGGCAAAGCAAAAATCAGATGAGCAGAAAATGAACTTTCATTGATTTAAAAGGTACAGGTACATTGATACTACATCAAGATTGTGCTTCATACAACAGAATCATTTGCTCAAGAGGCATACAAGTGGTCCTATCTACTTTCAAGCCAAACCAACTGGACACGAAAGGCCTTCCTCCTGCACAAGGCCGTAATCCTTCACATAATGATAGAAGGTGCCACCAGGACGATTTGTGCCACCAGGAAGTTAAACCTTTCGTAATCAAACTTGGCAGAGGACTGATCGCCACCAGCAAGTTGGATCTTCTTTGATGAAAATTAGCAATGGGAAGATCCGCGACCTTACAGGTGACGTCCACTTCCCAAAGTGGATCATCTCGAATAAGCGGCTACCAGCCTCGCCTCGAAGTGGATCATCTCGGATAAGCGACTACCAACCTCTTCTGGAACACACATCAGCTGCTCCAGTTGTTCCTCCTGCTTAGGATTTAAAGTTCCAACTGGAAAAACAAGAGGCAACTTCTTGATCTCTTTCATCAAGTTGGCGAACATAGCTCATTGCGATGCAAACTAAAACAAGTTAGCAGTAAGTCAAACGAAATGCTAAGTCAATTTTTTGGGGCGAAGCAATTTAAATCCGATTCAATTGCAGTTTAACAATGAATTCCAGTTTTAGTTAAGCAGAGGATAGCCCCGCTTGAACAGTGATGATGGGCTAGCTCAGCATAAGCCAAATCCTAGCCTCGCCTATATGGCTAAGCCAGACTGATCCTGAGGGACGCAGTCTTGACCCCGCTTATATGACAAGACTGGCTCAACTTTGAAGAGACTAAGTCCCAATTCTTGCCTATGTGGCGGACACATGCAATGATCTTTCTTTGATCAAGTCAAAATGATAGCTTCGCTGGGAAGCTATGCTGAAATCCTTCTCTGCAGATCAAGTCAATTGCAAAATGAAGAACAAGGGAAATCAATCCCTGAGGTAGCTGTTAAAGTTAAGTTAAGAGAGATGAACTCCATAAAGTTCATTGGTAAAGTCTCTAGATGATCGAGGCTTACCGGTCCTGACCGGGTAATAACCAGAGTGGGCATCCCCACTAGCTCAGAGATCTGAGTATCTCTTTCAATCAAGAGAAGAGAAAAAGAGCAGATCACTTCTCTTTAGAGGACCTCAGGTGTCCTATTTATAGGCCTCATGGCCTGAGCACTACCGCCTCAAGCGTGAAAGCACGAGCGCATTTAAGGCATTTATTGCGCCTTGAGAAAAGGGGCGGTTTCCCTTAGAACCGTGCAAAGGAAGAAGCGTCTCCCTCATAAAGGTATTTATGGCCCCTTGAAAAAGGGAATATCCTCCCTCAGAAATGCACAAAGGGAGAATATCTCCCTCGATCAATGCGAGAGAAAGAGTAATCTTTCTCGTAATCGGCCCACAGCAGCTGGCCTCGGGAAAGAAATAGATGTTCCAGAGCGAACTTATTCCGGGGAACCCAGATGCGAAGCTACTCAGAATCGTGAATCTACATGATTCTTTAGCGAATTTATCCCAAAGTAGGATTGAAAGCGAAGCTGAACTCAATCACCATGGCGACGTTCGTACTTCACATACCACCGATCAAAGCAGTTCAAAGTATTTCGAAGTCTGAGCCATTGCAGACTTTCGAAAACTTTGAAGGGAGTCTTGTTGACACTTAAAAAAGATAAGATTCTTACTGGCCCGAACAATGTCTAAACTTGTTGACATTTATAAAAGACAAGTGACAGACAAGCTGACGACTAGTTTTCACCCATCTCCGAGGGATAAAGAAGCAACTTGGACTCCACTGATCCAGCAAGCAGACAGTGAGCCCGGATTGTTTCTAAACAGACCTCAGCAGATCTAAAATGCTTGCACTTAGCATCACATGAGCCCAAAGGGATAGCCTCGACTGAGAGGCTAAGATCATCCAACTTCGCCTTGAAGCTATTCACAGTTCCGTCAGGAAGCTAATTCATAGCTCGCTTGAACTGCTGAAGCGCAACTCGCAGAGAGAGTTAGCTCCGCCTGAAGCCACACGCAACTGCGCCGAAAGGGTATGCGGTAGCTTTACCACAGACGACATCTAGCTCCACTTAAGAGCTGTCTTCTGACTTCGCCACGAGCTCGATGCGGGCAGCACCGCTGCGAGTCTGCTATGGTCAACCTTTGACCAATCAAATCTCCAGATGAGATCAAATTTATTCGAGATCAAGATCAAATCCAATTAAGATCAAATCTGAGATCAAATTTGGCAGTTGATTGCCACAATCTCTTAACTCTTCTAAAATGAGTAAGAGGATCAGGAAAAATCTTCCAATTATATGGAAAGAATCAAAACGGATCAGGAGGATCAACCGACCTACTACTTCTAGCTTCGCGCAGAAGCTGATCCTAGCCTCGCAGCAAGGCTACTTTTCAGATTTAAACAGATTTGATTCAATCTGTTTCTCTACTTTCAAGGGATAATTATACCCTTACTCTCCTTATAAATAGCCTACCAGGGGCACAAGGAGGGGGACTTCTAAAAAAAAAAGAGAGAGGACTCCACAAGCAGAGACTTCTTCATGACGTACCGCGCGCACAAGAATTCAGAGACTTTTAGAGAATTGCTTCTCTATTCAGGGTGCTGATACCCTAATACCTTCCTTCCTTCCAAGGAATTTTCGGAACCAAGCGAGAAGGAATTCCTAAGTGAAGGTGGCTTTGAGAAGTAACAAGAGGGTTTTACCAACCTTCTGTTCTCCGATTCCCCAAACCAGACGAGAACGGAATCTCATCGCTCGCATCGTCAAAGGGACAAAGTGATCACGCGCTGACAAGACTCCTATCGGCACACTTCTCCAGAATCTCTGAGGAGATCTATTTGTAATCTTTTTAAAAATACTTGTAATTTAGCTCCTCAACTCTTTTTATTGTAAGTTTTTCCCTTTGCAAATCAATGGAAAACACCCTCGGTGCAATGAGTCACAATGCTGAATCTCATCTTGGTCTTCTTTCTGATGATGTAATGTTCATAGAAATTCAATTTGCAGGATTGGCACCTTTAATATACCTTACTTTATAAGAGCTTGCAAAGACTTTTCTCCTCTATGTCTAAGCCTCATATGTCAAAGCTAGGTGCAATCATTATTTGATTTTGTAGAAGTTGTCACTTTTCCTATAACCATACTACCCTTCAATTAGTAAAGGTTATTGCGTCGGATGTCCTTCAAAACAACCATCGAGCCTCTAGTCATCTTGAGAACACTATCTTTAATAGATACTTCAAAACCCAATGCTTTCAAGGCACCAACATAGATGAGATTTCTTTTTAGTTGAGGTACATACCTCACTTTCTTCAATTCTCACAGCATCCCATCATACATCTTGATATGGACCGTACCTATCCCTTTCATGTTACATGGACGATCATCAGCCTGAGTAGCCAATAGTACTAGTGACTGAGAAAGAGAATACTGTTGAGTCTGAATTCAATCCACCTGCCTGTGAAGTATTACCCGATTGGGTATTGATCACCCTTACGAGATTTGCCTTGGTCTTTGATTCTTTATTCTTATCTTTGATACTTAGACAATCAATCTTCAAGTGCCCAACTCTTTGCAAAAGGCGCACTGTTTCTTCTTCAGATCTCTGAAAGCGGTCTGAATTTTGATCTCTCACGCTCACCTTTGCCCTTCCGATTGGAACCCCTGTCTTTTACCGTCAACGCCTCTGCTGATGTACCATTAAAAAATGGCTACTTGTCCTTCCTTCTCACTTCATAATTTACAAGAGCAGTCGGCACATCATTATAGTTAAGTGTTTGTTTACCGTTAATTAAGGTTAGAATGAAGATTTCATACTCTTCATCAGGAAGAGAATTCAGAAGAATCATCGCCTTGTCCTCTTCTTCGATTGCTATATTCACATTAACTAGGTCTGTAAGAAGCTTCATGTAGTTATTCATATGTTTATTAATGGAGAGTCCTCTCTTCAACTCGAAAGAACAAAGCCTCCTCTTCAGATGCAATCGGGTTTCGATGCTCTTCGTCAGATACTTCTCGAGGATCTCCCACATCTTCCTTGCGGAAGTCTCGTACAGCATATAATACTTGATGTTTTGTGTCAAATAAGACCTTATGAGACCACACGTTGTCCTGTTCATTTTATCCTAATCCTTTTCAAAGATCTCCTCCGGCTTTTCTCCCGATCGTAAAGTGTCTTCGAAGTTTGATGCCGTCAGTGCATCCATCACCTCAACACATCTCAAAGTTATTTTTACCATCAAACTTTACCATATCGATTTTCATTAGATGTGGGTTCACGGATTTCACCGTAGATTGACAATCTTTGGCCATCTCCTCAATAGATTTCTCAAAATAATGTAAAAAAATGATTAGTGAAAACAAATTCAAATAGGAAAGATCAGATTTTTACCTCCAAACGAAATTGTAGACAATCTCGAAGTTAATTTGCTCCACCCGAACGAAATTCCCTGTCGAACCCGAAAAGCTCTGATACCACTTGTTGGAATCCCTTGCGCAGAGGATAGTAACACCAGAGAATAGTCACCAATTGCACGAAGAAATATATCAAAGGGAAGAAAATGAGAATATAATATTTAATGAGATTCGATAATTTGCCTACATTCTCGAAGCAGAAAGGGAAAGGATCTTATTAAAATCAATCAAGTAAAGGATACAATCATCAATATGGGACATTACCCATCTTTATATAGCCGCAGAGCCCAAGAAAATAAGAAACCAAAAACTCTAAATTCTATTAGAAACAAATTCTGAACCAACTTGAAAACCGCCCAGAGATCAGACGTTATCGACAGGCTTATTGGCCTGATAACAGATTGAGTGAGTCTGCACAATACCGACTTTCAAGAAAAGCCTGTCGACAGTCAGGGGGGGCCTGTCAACAAGCTCTATTGACAGCCGAGAAGGCTTGTCGATAAACAAAGCAATTTGCTTCTCCTAGTGGCGTATTCATGTATCTGTTACATTCTAACACTTTGTTGACAAATAATTTGTATGCTTTGATACCAATTGTTATGATTTCAAGGGAGGATGCCCCCATGATCGGATCGACTGGGGAGGCGCAGCAGATAAGAACCATAGGATCTACTAAGACAACTTGAAGAAGAAAAAAAGATATTCTAAAATAGATAGAAAGCCAACACACAATATAACGTAGTTCCACCAATCAAATAGATCGTGTGTACGTTCACGAGAGAAGGGGAAAAACTTTACGAAAACTTTAAGGAAGTACAATAAGAATTACTTATACCTCATGCTGAGAAGTTACAAGCCCTTGATGGTTGTCAAGAACAGCGAACCCTTGTGGCTAAACTTCTCTCACGAATTTCTCACCTAAATGAATTACACCCTTAGAAATTATAAATTCATGGGATTCTCTTGGAATACATTGAAGGCTACCCCTAAGGGGTTATTTATAAACTATAAAACTCTCCTAATTCTAAACAAACTCCTTCAATCAGAATAAAAAAACTTGAATCCAACTGAGCCTCAAAACACCTTCAATCAGAATAAAAGAAACTTGAATCTAACTTGGGCACAAAACAGATCAAGAAAAGAAAATTGTCAAATCCGACATTAATCAACCTTCACGACGTATTCACGCCATAATTCTAACAATCTCCCCCTGATTTGAATATGTCCAAGTCCGAGAATAGCAACCATGCTCTATGTGCTTGCATCCATGCACAATTGAACAAAACTTGACTTCATCTCTATCTCCTCTCTCTTTTCCATAAACCCCTCATCGGGTTCACAACTTAATTAGGTCGAATAAGTTCAGGCCCAACTTGAACTTTATTACCCAACGATCTCTTTGATCTACACAAGATCTATGAGAATTTGCTGCACTATAGGAGTAACGATCTGGACTACCTTGTTGCGCACCTAGTCCCAATCTCCCTTCGAGGTACAGTTGAACATCCGAGCTCGAACCTATCGTAGCCTCCGATTGTTCCACAACCATCGCTTTTGAAGCCGAGGATAACTGCAATCCATCAATTTTAACCTCTGAATTTCGCAACATATACACATTGCCGACACGTTCGGCTTGAAACATCACATGGCACTATTTGGAAACTTCTATACAATCACATTTCGAACTGAAACAGAACCCTTATTTATGTAGGGCTCCAAGAGAGATGAGATTATACCTTGATTTGAAAACATGATGAACGCCTTGAAGAGTAGTGATGCATCCATCATGAGACCAAAACTGGATTGTTCCACCCTGCTTGTAGCAGAATTTCCCATGAAGACTTCTCCCCCTTAAACTAAAGTGTATGAAAAGAATATCTTTCTATTGGAACTGATATATTGTGAACATCTAGAATTTATAACCCATCTATCTTTGTTACCAATTAGTCTGTCTGTAACAGATAGAACGTCGCGCTATTCTTCATCTCATTCAACCAGTTTAGTGACATTAGCATCTGGTTGTTTCTTCTTTCGAAGCCAACACTCAGATCTAATGTGTCCCTTCTTGTGACAATAGTTGTATGTCAAATTCTTATGTTTTGAGTTATTCGTGAAACTTTCATTATTACTCTTCTCTCTTGAATAATGAACTTACCAGGAATCATCATGATGAGACTCACCCGTCAACTAGGTGTCAATTTTGTCCTTGTTGAGCAGATGCTCCTTGACATCATTGATCTTAATTGTTGACTTGCCTCCATAGATGATAGATCTTATATGAAGAAGGTAAAGAATGCAGTAATAGAAGTACTTGATCCTCATCTTCTACTTAACATCTATCTTATTTAGATCATTGATAATAGAGAAAAATTACGTAATGTGAGACTTAGTAGGTATACCTTCATGCATGCGGAGAAGAAAGAGACGCTATTTCAAAATCAATCGATTCGCTAACGACTTCTTCAAATAGTGGTCGTGAAGTTGCTCCCACAGCGAAGACGTTTTCTCTGTAGAAAACTCATCCAACACTTCGTCTGTAAAATAAAACTGAATAGCTGTCAAGGTTTTCTCATCCAACTCCCGTCAAGTTTCATCTTTCTTGTTTTAAGGTTTTTTTCTCCCTCCCGAGTAGTGTTTTCTTCAACCCGCTCTGGGTGAGGATGTTGTTCATCCTAATCTGTCACCTTGTTCTGATACCAATTGTTGGAAAATAATTTGTATGTTCTGATACCAATGTTGTGATTTTAAGAGAGGATGCCCCCACAATCGGATCGACTGGGGCGGCGCAGCGGATACGAACCACAGAATATATAAAGACAACTTGAAGAAAAGAAGAAGAAGATATTCCAAAATAGATAGAAAGCCAATGCACAATATAACGTGACTCCACCGATCAAACAGATCGTGTGTACGTCTAGGGGAGAAGGGGAAAAATTTTATTACAACTTTGGGAAAGTACAATAAGAATTATTTACACCTCACGTTGAAAGGTTACAAGCTCTTGATGGCCGCCAAGAACAACAAACCCTTATGACTAAGTTTCTCTCACAAATTTCTCACCTAAATGAATTACACCCTTAGGAATTACAAATTCATGGGATTCTCTTAGAACTTGGAATACATTGAAGGTCACCCCTAAGGGGTTATTTATATATCATAGAACTCTTCTAGTTCTAAACAAACTCTTTTAATCATAATGAAGAAAACTTGAATTCAACTCGAATTCAAACACTTTCAATCAGAATAAAGGAAACTTGAATTCAATTCGGACTCAAACAAATCTTTAAAAGGAAACTGTCAAATCCGACATTAATCAACCTTCACGACGTATTCACGTTATAATCCTAACACACTTCATGCAAGCTTCGTATTGACACCAAGGAGTTTAAAATACTCCACTAAAATTTTACACTCTCTCCCCACAGTATGTTGTGCTCCCTACCTTATGCCAGTATCACGCGCCAATGCTCAGCTGATGGTGATCGGGATCTATGATCTCTCTCTATATATATGATAATGATATGACAATATATCATGTCTTCGGAAGGTTTTGTTGTGTATTTTTGTAAGATACCTAGACCTTGTACCTTTATTACATATCCAAGTAATGCTGGCAAAATTCATTGCTAACTGAACATAAATTGTTGAGATATCCATATACTACTAATGGTTGTTTTCATTGATGTGTGCTTGCGGTTATAGGCTGCCATGGGAACCATGGATGGTATAATCGATACGGTTTCTGCTTCCCACCCTGTAGCTCCGTTGCTATCCTTACTGAAAATGAATGGAAAGATGATAAATGTGGGCCTGCCGACCAAGCCAATGGAGGTGCCGGCTTTTTCCTTAATCCAGGGTAAGTCAGAAGGTTATATATCCTATCTGATGTCAGTTTGCTGTTGTTTTCCAAATGTTATCGTTAAAACTTACAGGGGGGAAGACCCTTGCTGGAAGTAGCATTGGTGGAATGAGGGACACCCAGGAGATGATAGACTTTGCTGGAAAACACAATATAACTGCAGAAGTCGAGGTGATTTCAATGGATTATGTGAATACGGCTTTTGAACGACTTGCCAAGGGTGACGTCAGATACCGTTTCGTTATTGATGTGGCCAACTCTTTAACTCCTGCTTAATGAGTTAAAACAGTCTTATTGTGATGCCTATTTGATCAAGGAACAGTTTAATAGAATAAGATTGTTCAAGAAAAACTCTATTTTTATTACATGGTTTCTTCTGTTGTGAATGCTTTACGTGTTCCAGATGCACAATAATCTAGTACGTTTGTAAAATTATAACTCTGTATTGATCTTTAATTTTATGCATGGAGAAGCTATGAGCAGTTTGTGACTTGGATTGCTGCAACTTAGTGTAGGTAAACAGCATGCACGCTGGATTCTTTTGTAGCATGGATTCTTCTGTTTTGATGATTTTATCTGATGCTAATGCAACTGAGTAGGTCATTGGACATTTATCTCAGGTGAGTTCATGGTATCAGAAAGAGTTTTTTTTTTTTTTTTAAAGTAATTTTTGAGAATTCTCTTTAAATGTGCAGTTTTCATATATGTAAATATGCATCTTACAGTAATTACAGATATCCAATAGATTTGTAAATATAATTATAGTAGAATATGAGTAAATATCATATTCTAATTCTAATCGAGCATTATAGTTATAGAAAAATGATATATCCAGTAGCGAATTTCCTATTATCAAACTAATTCTTATCAGTTATCATGCATACTTTTTTAGAGAAATTTTAATCAACCATTCCGTCCTTTGATTAATTATGAACATTTAGACTATGATGTTTTTTTCCCTCTTTTTCTTAAGAACATAAACAATCAGCAAAAGTTAAGAATTCAATCAAGTATCACTAACAAAGAAATAGTATTCCCGTAAGTTTCTATGTGGTTTCAACTTCTATATAAACCAACTTCGATTGTTGATTCTAAATGGCTTCACCATTTATGATGTTTTTTTAGTGTGTTTTGAAATTCCATCATATATAATTTGTTACAATTTTGTTAATCCACAATGCACACAAGATCTTGTTGGAAGTTTATGCGAGAAGTTATCATAGCATAAAATCCACCTATGCTTATGTCTCACATTGAGAATTGGCCGAATTACAATAAATCTAAATGAAGCATGTCAAGTATGTAGGCATTTATAAATTAATACACAATTAATGAACTTAACAAAGACCAAGACTGAAACTGAAACTAAACTCTGTATTCCCCTAAAAATGAAAAAGAAAAGAAATTAAATTTTGAATATTGCATTGAGTAACTAGGTAATATCAATCCATAAAACAAAATTTAACTCTTGATGATCAATATCAGTTGAAACTTCTATGCATATCAGAGCAAGTATGAAGATATGTTCATGGGATAAAAAAGAAAAAGGGAAGATCCATACGCAACACACGGGGTGTAAGTTATATAAATTTCCAGGAAACTTTGAGTTCTGAAATTATAAGAATAGATATTGGCGTCTGTGCCGATCAACAGAGTCCCTGAGTCTGGTAGGAAATTCAGTACAATTACGTGTTTCAGGGAAAACCATTTGTGTGTATGAAGCAAGGTCCATTTCAGTTCTTGGTCGACGACATCTAGCCGGCTGGTTCTTGAGTCAGAGAAATGTAACCAGGCATGATGAAGATGACCAATGCACTTTCCTAGAGCGTCCCAGTAGGGGTCTAGTCCACACCACAGGTAGCATAGATATTGACAACTCTCCTCCTGGAAATCCAATTTCAAGAATTTTGTCGAACAACATCCCAAGTCCACAAATATCTGCTCATTTACGAAGATAAATCTGCATACTGCAGCATCAATTTCTTTTGGTAAGTTTATATTGACCTCGCGCCAAGTGCCTGTTTCGGAAGAAAATGTGCTTTCTTCAATCAAAAAGGTGTTTTTCACCATCAAGGTTTTGCGCCCTTCTAAGAGATGTGTTGGGATTTTGGTTGAACAAATACTCCTACTGTCCTACATCGGCTAGACATGGGGATGATCTTTGGGTTATAAAGATTTGGGCTACTCCACCTAGAAAGCTAGTCTTTTGGAATGATGCACAGAGTCCTTCCTAGTGGTATCAGAGGCATGTCCGGTGCTTCCTTAAAACTATAAAGATTTGGACTACTCTACCTAGAAGATTAGGAGAGGCCAACTCACATCTAAGAACACGATTCTAGACAACCTACTTAGGCATAAGTAGCAAGGACCTGCTGAGTGTGGCATGTTCTCCAACATTTCCATCTTGTGACCGCTGTTTGGTTTTTGATCAAACAGGCATTTGGGGTGAGCAGCTTCCATTCCGTCTTTATGAATAGAATATCATTTTTAGTCTTCATCTTCCCCTTAATTTTGCCTGCCTGCCTTCTCAAAAATTCTTAGAATTTTTAACACATATCACCTTTGTTTGAAGTTTTGAAGATAAATTCTTTCTGCATGCTATAATTTGAATTTTATCAATGGTATCTTTAGAAAGGGTGGGACTTGAGAAAACCCAAATCACATGATTGTCTCTAATAAATCTTTGTGTCATGTTTTAATTTCTGTTCCCAGAGCTTTAGTGAGATTCTTGAGGACTTCTAATACATTTCTCTGAAGAAAGGCAGCAAGCAATGCTTGGCTAACCAAATTTTAATCTAGGATTGGCTCGTTTCTGTTCCTGTTTCTAGATTTTCATATGTTGTCATTTAAGAATATCTCATTATTACAATCCATGTTGTGTGATGTGCCTTTCTCTGTTTGATGCTTCCCTATATTGTTTGATGATTTTGTCATAACAACTTTTATTGGAATTATACATTTATAATAATTATTATTATTTTCTGGCTACTGTTGATTCATTTACTGCAACTCTTAACATATCTGGTGATGAAAAATTTAACCCTGTGAAACTTTTCATGCCAGAATTAGTTTCTGATTGGTTTTTCTTTCCATTTATACTAAAGATAGGACTTGTCCTGCAAATTTGGATTCAAACTTAATGGAGAAGAATCTGGAAGCTCTTTGTTTCAGTCACAAGCCTCTTGTTTTCCACATCCAATAAAGAATATCTTGATTGGTTGAGAAAGGAGATGACCTCAAAGATGAATAATGTTGCAATAGATGTTAAAACGATAGCACACAGATTAAAAGGTCCAGGTGTACTAAGTACTGACAAATCTGTAAAGCTTAAAATGGTGTTGGAAATGTATCTGTCAAGTTTGGTCAGTTTCCTGGGAGATCATAAGAGGATTATTTAAGAAGAAACTTCATGCCTGCGAGATCTGCCTAATGTCGAAGGAATAAAAAATACCCAGGGGACAACTGAAATGCGGAAATATTTACTTGGAATTTAGCAAATCTGCTTGCAGAATTGAAAGTTGAAGCAATAAATTAGCAGTCTACTGGTGTAATTGATGATGTAGGGGAGAGTTCTGAGCTGTTTTAGATACAATAAGGAGCAACATGAATGGAATAAATACAAAAATGTCAGATAACTTGAAGGAGATATCTGGATCGCAGTTTGGAGTAGTAAAAAGTCCTGTTGTAGCAAGCAACCCAGCTACACCACATTGTGGAGATCCAAGGGATACACTAGATTCAATTGAAGGCGATCAATTTGAAATATCAGAAAACACTGATAAAGCCAGCAACACAGTTCAAGCAATACCAGATACAAATAATATAGCTGATAAAACAACTATATTAAATGCAGCAAATTCCAGTGATGACAATACAATAGAAACAATAGATGTTGCAGATTTGCCACATTTTGAAGATCAAAAGGATACAGTGGATGATGCAGTTGTAACACGTTCTGAAGATCCAACATATATAGTGGATATTTCACCTGTTGAACAAGATCGTTCTAAAAAACCAGAAAGTTTCGATGCGGCAAAAAAAAAAAAAAAAAAAAAAAAAAAAAAAAAAAAAATGAAAAATGAAAAATAGCACCAAAAACTTGTGACACGACATAAAACACGACTATGCTGGATTTTGAGCAATCAATAAGCAAAGGTGATGAAGCAGCTATTCAGTAAGATAATTTTGAAATACACGAACTCCTGACATAGCAAGCAACACACCTAAAGAAGTAGCAGAAACTAGTGATATCGCAGATGACACGGGCTTATCAAACACTAAGCAGGCAATTGATACAAATAATGCTTATGAAGATGTCAATCATTTTGGTGTCTTCCTGCGTCGAGCTTGGTCAGAGCATCCACATTCCAAGGATGGAGATGCAACTACTATGGGTTTTATGCAGACAATGAATACAATAACTCTCTAACTATTGGGAAAGATCATTTTCAAATACAAGAAATTCTTGAACACAGAAAATAGAGCACCTGAAGCAGTTGCTGAAACTAGTGAATACAATAGGTGATTAGGGGCATAGCAGACACTGAATGGACAATTGATACAGATGATGCTTATGAAGATGCCGATTTTGGTTTCTGTCTGGGTGGGGCCTGGCCAGACTATCCAAATTTCGAGGACATGAATGAAAATTTTGAGTTTAATCTCATTGTGTTTTTGCATAGAGCTATTAGTGGGGAGATCTAGGCTTTGCAGGTCTACTTTAGATTCTAGTAAACTCCTAATTGAGTTTCTATAGACAAACAAGTACGTTTTGTGGATACTTGCTACTTTGAGACTAGCTATTTGCATTATAGGCCTAAGGTTAATCTTTCGATTTCGATCAGATTAATTTTAATGCCTCGAATATTTTTTTTTCCCTCATGGTTTCTCCCTAAAAAATGTTAGGTACGATTAATTTTTAAGTTCACAAGAGCTACTATATATTTGTTCATCATCGTACTAACATTTCACTAGGCAATGTTAGATTCTAGATATGGCTTCAATGGATTCAAGAGGTGGCTCCCACTACATTTCTGTATGGTATGTCACTTTTCTCCATGCAGCACTTAGTTCCACATAATTTAAGTTGGTGTTAGTTCTAATTACAATTATTCTTGAGTTCATAAAAACTGTTATGTACGAGAGACTTTCTAAGCGTATATCTCATGTGGGTCTATTCACTTAATTTGGGTTGTGATATACGCGACATGTTTGGGGAATGGCACACTCATTATACTAACACTTTATCGAGCGATGTCGAATTCTAAAGGTGGCCCCATGGTTAGCCTGGAGAGTCTGCTAGTTTGGGTTAAAACTGTACATATCGGAAGAATACTTTTCCTCATATTTTTCTAACGTGAGTTTCTCCTACTTTCTATGTTTGAGATTTCATTTGAACATTGTTGATGTATGAGAAGACAAACATATATGAGCATGTGCTTTGAATTCGAAGCACACACATAGATTAACCACTTCTTTCAAGCTTCATTCAGTTTCTAATTATGATTCACCATTGGTCGTCCTCCTTGTGGAAGTTCAGGACCAGTACCTATCATACTGGCATCACACTCTAACTCGAACACTTCGTTGCAGCTTGGCAACTTCTCTTTGACTAAGACAAACCTCTACTATGCAGCTTCTCCCTACTGAAATCAACCCTTTTTCATGCATTCATAGATTGGCACGATAATACTGCTGAAATTTCTGATGGACCTCTGGTAGAAAGTGCCCATCCCATTGAAACTCCTCACATGAGAGAATGACTTATGGGGCAACCATTATCGAGTAGCACAGACCTTCTTCTAATTGACACAAATGCCATAGGTGCAAACCACAAAACCCGAGAACAAGAGGCTTGAAGTCAAGAAGGTACACTTACTTAAGATTAAGGTCCAACTTATTCTCATGCCAAACTCCTGTGGACAACCCTGAGTTTGAGGGACGTCCAAGAAATTCCCGAAAGGAGATTTTTCTCTTGGATGATTTCCTTCATTCAAAATCTCTTAGCAGATACACAGGAGGATCAGAGTAAGCTCTCTCTAGATGTTAATGTCTCTGAGAGAGAGAGAGAGAGAGGTTGGATTGGGAGGGATTTGGTCAAATTAGAGCTTGATAACCGCGACACTCGCTACGCCTCGGTTCGAGAAAAAGACATGATGTAAGAGTAGGAGCCGATATTGACACCCACTAAATTGATTAATACCCATCAGAATAGTGTCATTAGTTTTGGACACTTTTACCCCCAAATGTCCAAAATGTCCCTCTTCTTCTTCCTCCCATTTGCCATATCTGATTGAACCTCCTCCTTCCGCGGGGACTAACGGCAGTCTGTCGCTCCCGCCGCTGCCCTCCCCCTCCTTCCCTGCCCTCCCACTCCCCCCTCCTACCCCTTGATGGCCTCCCCGCCTCCCCCTCCCCCCGATCTCTGTTTGGCCAGTTTGGCCAAACAGAGATCGGGGGGAGGGGGAGGCCATCGGGGGGAGGGGAGGATGGGGTAGGGCGAGCGAGGAGGCGGGTCGGCCAGGTAGGGAGGCGAGTCAGGGGGAGACGAAGATTGGGGGATGATCGGGGAAGCTCGGGGAAGAAGAAGAAGAGGGTGATGAGCTCGAGGATGGCTGCAGTAGCTCAGAGATTACGGCTTAGGCTGAGTTTGGGAGGAAGAAGAGGGGAGAAGACGGCGACGGGAGGGGGAAGAAGGGGATGTCAGGGGAGAGGGGGGCCGACGACGGTAGGAGGCGACGGACAGTGGCGAGCAGAATGAGAGGGAAGGAGGACGATAGGGGTATTTTGGCTATTTTTGAAAAATTAGTGGGTGCTTGGTGAGTGTCTATATCAATTTAGTGGGTGTCATGAACTGGTGGGTGTGTTAATCAATTTGGTGGGTGCCTATATCCGCTCCTTGCAAGACGCAGTGACATTTTTGAAATATTTTGAAATGAAGCTAAATAGGCAGAAACTTTACGCGTCGAATCACAAATGAACTGACTGAAATGAATTATACCACGTCGGTTCTTCAAATAACTGATATAAAGTTAAAAATATTTCCGATAGTTATTATAATACCCGACACAAAATATAATTTTATGTCAATTCGATCAAGAACCAACGCAAAACATGTTTTGAAAATCCCGCCAATTATTTGAGCCCCAAATATAAACCTAACTATCTTTCTCGCCTCACTCGCATCATCATCCGCGATCTTTCGCCACTATGCTCCGTCCCTCGACCTTCGGGTTGTGGGTCTCTCCTACCTCAGTCTCTCTGTCCACTTCAACACCAATGATGTTCTCCTCAGCTTGTCTCTCTTCACTTCACCATTAAGGCGCTCGCCTCCCTCCACCGCGAGCTTCGATTTCTGACGCCCAAGCCAGACGAACTCAGACTTGCTTTCAACCGATTTGAGGTAACTCATCTTGCTCAAATGCTTTATTAATTTTATTGGATATCATCAATGCAAAGAAAAAGTGATGAGAGGTTGACTTTTGTCGCATTGCCCTAATGATTTCAAAGTCGTCATTGGAGTTGATCCATAAAATTGTATCTCAATGCATTTTTTGGCTAACAAAGATCCTAATAACTTTAATGATTAGTTTTAGAAAATTCATGAGTCCATACAATTTCTTGTCAAGATATATCCATGAGTAAATTGGCAAGGGGAAGAAACATATAGTTAAATCTAGTGTTATAGATGCAATTAATCAATTCATAATATGAGAACAAAGCATATACTTGGGATTTTGGAAAAATAAGTGGTTTGTCCTCTTCTTAGCACCACGAAGGCTATGTCCCTACAGGAAACAAATACTTTATGTTGATTGTGAAAACTGATACACATTATCTGCACGAGTAAATTAATTTTCTCATGAGAAAAAAGAACTCCAATGACTGTTTTTTCTTCTAAACAAGCATACAAGACTTGCACATTACAATTTGTAGAAAAACAGAGAAATTTTTTTCTTTTCAATGCATTTTGGTTACATTGAAACTAAGAGAAAAAACTATACAATGCCTTTTAAACTGCAGCAACACTTGGTCATTGGTCGGTCTCATTGAAATCAGTAGAGATCTTTGACATTCCATTACTTCATCAGGAAGGCCTTATAATAATTAAAAACTAGAATAATAAAAATGATGGCAAAAATTATAAAACATCTATTGTTGCAAGTAATTCAACTTCATGCATTGAATTAAACAGACTTGATCTTTACCTCTATTGAATGATAATGTATCGTCATCCTGAAATTGTATGCTTATTAATATTGAACTCAGTCGTCTAAGAGAAGGTTGTTTTTATATTTGTCCTATGATCACAAGTGTATTCGATCAATTATGGGTAAAAAAAAGACGGGATCCATCTCGCACTAGTGAAAAGACCTCAGAAAAGAAGAATCAAGGCCCCACTCACATGGATAACCTCATATTAGCAAGGAATAATAGAAATAGAAAGGATAAGAGTTCAATACAAATAATGTACCAGTTGATTTTAATGTTAGGCAATTGATGAGTTACATTGGACTTGTTGCTCGTCAAAATGTCCCTATTGACATTAATGATTGGCGTAGAGTTCTTGAAGAGTTAAAGAGTAAGATATGGGATGATATTCAAGTAAGCAAATTATAATCTGAGATGCTAGATTTATTCTTTTATATTTGCATTAATATCTTGCATTATGTAAACTTGCAGAGTGTATTCATCGTAGATGAGAGGAGGAGGCATGATCTAATGATTGCGCATAGAAAAATGTGGAGAGATTTCAAGTATATGTTAACATCATAGTATGTCAATAACAGTCATAGAATGCTCGCCAGAAAAATATGATTTCGTTGATCAAGCTGTTTAGGAAAACTTTGTGTTTCAATGTGATAACACAAAGTTTCAGGTTAGTACAATATAATTATGAATTGTTATGTAATTAAATTACGAATTTGAAATTTTATTGACTCAATAATTGCTTTTTTAATAGTCTTTAAGTGACAAGAATAAGCATATTCAGGAGAAGTATAAATATCTGCGCCTACTGGGGCACAAAGGATACACGAAATTTGAACGAGAACTGGTAAGAGTATATTTCATTGGTTGCTTTTAATGTTTAATTAAATATTCTTTTATATATTATTACTTTTATTTTATCTATATGTTTTGTGCAACAGATATCTGTGAGGATGGTTCAATTATCTCCTTAATTCCCTGGCATGAGTTATGGAAACAAGCTAGGGTTAAAAAATATATTTCATACATAAATTCAGAAAGCTTAGGTATTGTACAGAAAATTATAAGTATTTATATTTACAATAAAGTTGTCATAATTTCTTCTCTTATTTGAAATTTTTATAAGTTTTGACTCTCAAACTTTTCTAGGTCTCTCTTTCTCAGTCGGAGTCACAAGGAACATTCATCCATCTGGGATGAATGACATATCGACATAAGATTGGGTATCCTAAGCTCCCCAATCATGTTAGAGGCATTGGACAAGGGGTAACTGATCAGCACGATTTTGTTACATTTGCATGCCCATATTTATCTATCATTTGTATATAAATAATGCTACTCGGGTATTTTTAGTCTCTTTTGCAGACAAAGTTATTAGGAGAAGACTGGACCACAAAAGACTCTTTCGAGACCGTAAAGCGCGTTAAAAGGAGTTGAAGGCGAGATAGGAGGCTTGACACTGCTGAAATCAACGTCTAAAACTGAGATCAAAGAAATTTACGATCAACTCGGAAGAGTTCGAGGCCAGTTGGGAAATAACGTAATTTTGCAAAAGTCAGGGGCTCAAATGCAAAATGGATAGAGATGTAAAGTGCAAAATTAATTTAACGATTCTCCTTGTAATTTTGTAACTATTTTAGACTTTTATGTAAAATAGCCAAACCCTAGCCTATAAATAAACATGTAAAGGCTAGGGTTTGGGGAGTTTTTTTTCTAGGGTTTTTATTTTTTTTAGAATTTTTTCTCCTAGAAACTTGTGCGAAGATAATCAAGCCTTGGATTGTGGCCAATTTTTCAAAGTTATTTTCATCTAATGGAGGTCTCTTCTAATTCCAATCTCAGATTTTAGAGGTAAGAATTTTATTTACAGCATTTTATTTTCATTTTTATTTTTTCTGAAATTTCTCACTTTGTTAGTTTTATTTTAATCCTGTAATTTAAATAAAAAATTATAAACAAAAAAAAGGGAAAATGTACAGAGGCGCCTGTAGGCGCCTCTGCACAACAAAAACAGAGGGCGCAGAGATGCGCCCTCCATTTGAAAAGCAAAGGGGCGCCCCTGGCGCCCCATTTTGAAGAGGCAGGGGGCGGCCCCTGGCGCCCCCTGCGGGTGATTTTTTTATTTTTTTATTTTTTAATTAATTTGATTTCATTAGTTTAATTAATTAGAACTTTCAGTAATTTAATTAAATTCAGATAATTTTAAACTGATTTAATTAGTTTAGGTTATTGTTAGTTTTATCATGCATAGCTAATTTGTTGCAAGCGCTTAGGGGAGATGAACCTAGACTTAATTCTTGTGGACCGAGTCATTCTCCTATTTATGACTGTATGCACACCAATTGACCTACTACTTTTAGGAAATTAATTTCTAAAATAACTGGATATTTGACAGGCTATGTATCGGGGGTTAATGGTTCATGCTTAGAGCTTTATTGCCTTGATGTTATTTGTTTAAATTAGTTAATTTATCTTTGATGGACTATGTAACAGGATAATAGCTTGTGCTTAAATCTAGTGTTCAGAATTAATGTGCCTCTTAAACATAGAGATTTGGTGTGGATTACAAACTGGTATGGAGACTAAAATCGACCGCTTGATGCTAGTTTAGGGGATTCGATCCTAAGTGCTTGACCTTTCTTTTATTATAATTAGTTCACATAGCTCACAAACTCATAAAATTTTTGATCAATTCGTCTAGAAGTGCTAAAACCAAAAGAACCACCTGTCCCTGAGGATCGACCCTCAAGTGCTACATCGAACGACCGTGCGCTTGCGGTAATTTTTAAACAAGGAGACAGAATCTCCCCATCAAGTTTTTGGCGCCGTTGCCGGGGACATGGTGTTCTATCTTTAGTTTTGACACCTATACCGGATTGTAAAAAAAAAATTCAAAAATTCAAAAAAAAACAAGTTTAAAAAAATTAAAAAAAATCCTTTCCCTATGGCCTATCCAAATTCATTTTGTTATGATCCATTTTATAGGCCAGACCCTCCTTTCCATCTACCAAGCTCTCTTTCTGACTTTAATGAATACATCCATCCCACGAACTACTCATTTTCTTCATACCATCCTATGAGTTGCCATCACTGTCAAGATCAAAATCATTCTTCTGAACAGTGTCCTTTGATAGGGTATTCGTTGGGACCAGGTCAAAATCAATTCCACACATTTCAAGGACCTACGAGCGAACCTTATCCATCAAACTTCAATTCGGAGGGTTGGAATTGTCCTCAATTTTCATGGGACCAATCATATCAAAATTCTCAACCTAATTGGTCCTACATTGAACCACCACCTCCGTCTTGGGGATTTAACAATGAGCATGAAGAAAGCACATTAGAGAAGAGTTTTAAGCCATGCAGCAGACTATAGTTGAAACCAATCAGCAGTTAATCGAGGCATGTGCTCACATGGATAAGATAATGACTCATCTCAACCAACCTGTTTCAACTACAAGTCCAGATCAAGTTCAAGAGTTCCACCAACTTTCACAAGGTGAGTTAAATGGCAATCGGGTGGCCAAGGAACATACACTAGAGGAAGCTTTTGAAACTTTCAGGCAAACTTCAAAGCAAGTGCTCTATGACACTAGAGACTGCTTAAACAGGCCAGTAAATGAGTTGGTTAGTAAGCAAGAGAAGAATCCCTTTTCTAATCAACTAGTTCATGAACCAATGCCGACTCGACCCATGTCCATTCAAGAGCACATCAACTTTCATAAGATGAACAAACGCCAAACTGTTAGACCCAAAGAGCAAATCGTTGGCCATAATGACATGTCTAATCATTCCATCGAGATGTCCTTCGAGTCCCAATTATTTCATCTTGATCAATTTGAAGAGCTTGAACATAAGAAGCCTGTTGAGGAAGTTGTGAAGGTCCATGAGGTGTACAAACATGATAATGATCCTCAGTGTCTGGATGAAGTGATTAGAAATTATTTGGCTACACATACAACTCATGTGGAGCCAGTTGAATCTTATTGTGAAGATGAATGTGACAATGATGAATTTTTGTTTCAAGAGAAATTTGAGGATGAATTTTTTAAGTTCTGTGAAAAGACAAGTATTGAGGAGCAGAAAATTGCA
This sequence comes from Agave tequilana, assembly GCA_038442645.1. Taxonomy (NCBI): domain Eukaryota; kingdom Viridiplantae; phylum Streptophyta; class Magnoliopsida; order Asparagales; family Asparagaceae; genus Agave; species Agave tequilana. Next base: position 39,940 of record JAVJIF010019478.1, on the reverse strand, counting down.
TCCACTCATATGGAGAAAATGGAACACACTGATCAAAATTGTGAGAATGCCTACATGGATAATGAGCCTTTGTTTCTTTATGAGCTTTTTGTTGAAGAGTATGATCACAATGATGAGAAAACATGTGTTGAGGATCTTGAGTTTAGAGTTCCCTTTGAGAAAACAAAACTCGATTTGAGTATCTTCATTTTCGATGAGCCAAACAATGATCATACTTTTCAAAACTTGATTCAAGAATCTCTAATTAATCAAAGCTTTGAAACCCTATTTGAAGACGAACTCATATATCTGAATGAATCGGTTAGGGATGCTTTGGTTAATTACACACCTCCAAAGAAAATTGTTGATTTAAGTTTTGAGGTGATGTTTGAGGATGAGCTTAAATTCATAGGCAATCATATTGTGGACACTCCAATTATATCTTGTAAAAATGATGAATTTGTGAGGAGGTATGGAAAGAAGAGAAGGAAGAGATGGAGGAAAGTGATGAACAAGATGGAGAGGATGAAATTAAAAATAACAAAAAGATTAACCTCTCCACTTTGTCCATTAAAGAGAACCCATTGGAATGATGGGAAGAGAGCTCGAGGATATAGACCTAGAAAGATCTAGGTGTGGGGAAGTTGTGAAATGTACATATGTAAATATTTGTTTATTTTTATTTATTTATTTTTTTTGTTGAGTCTTTTTATTTCTCTTTTAATTAGTTGAGTCAGTTTTAGTGAGTCTTTTATTTCTCTTTCTCTAACCTATGTGTCGAGTTTATTACAAGTGATACAGGATAAGTAAGGATGCATCCACCACACACAAGGAGAATTTTTGTTACTTCGACAGCTTGATTTTCTAATGCACTGTGAGTATTTTTAATTCTAGCATACTGTTCATATTTCTATATCTCTTGTATGCTTGGATTGCATGGTCATCATGATTGTGTGCATATTGTGGATGCGTAAATTACATGCTACATTATTTTTATCTCTGTATTCATTTTAGGTGTGGGGGGAGATACACATTTTTTTCTTTTATGAGTCCTTTTTTTTATTTTGTTTTGATTTTAGGGTTTTTTTAATTTCTTTACTTTATTTTCTTTTAGGAGTCTTAAAAAAAATTTGAAAAAAAAATTGAAAATTTTCTGCAAATGATTAACTAGTATGTGAGTGATTTAGTATCCATGAGTGGATTTTAAGGGTAAGATCAAAATGAAAGAATCATAAAGTCTTAAAATAAAGATTAGAATTTAAAACGGACATCCCATCTAAACTTAGTCTAAGTGATTATGTACCCAATAACACTTACACTTTTAAGTTCATAGGCTTGGGATATTGATTACAACTAAAAAAAAATTGTGAAAAAAAAAGATTTATTATATAGTAAAATAGATATTAATAAGTCTTGTCTTGTGGCCTCAGTTGCTTGAGTAATTAAGTCCGCAGGAGTGTTTTTACACTTATTACCCTAAGACCATCTGGTTTGGGAGCATTGGCCCAAAGCTCGCTACATAGATAGCTGAGAAAGCCTAATAGGACAAGATACTATAAAAATATAATAATTTTGATTATCAATTAGTTAGGTATCTTGGCCTCAGGAAGCCTTGGTATCTATGCGAAAGATAGTTAAAAAAAAATTCTAAAAAAAAGAAAAAAAAGAAAAAAAAAGAAAAAAGAAAAGAAAAAAAAGTATGAGAGTTGTAATTAAATATTCACAAGCTTAAGAACTACATCACGATCACGGGTACATAGGATCCGAAACTTAGGACAGATGGTGTAAAGTTTTGAATTTGAGACTTTATTTTACAGCCAATATGATATCTTGAATTGAAGTTTTACTTGAAATTGAAACTCATAGAAATAGATGATCTTGCTAGCTAGTTAACTAAAAAAAAATGATTTGTTTTTCTTTTCTAGATTTTCGGTTATCCTTATTTTACTTTTATTTATTTCTTAATCTTTAAAAACTTTCTTAGATTTTGTGGGTGTAATCCACTGAAAACTCTCACGAGACAAAACTCGTCCTCTAGGGGTGACCTAGGGATTTAACGGCTTGTTGCACATGCTAAGTGTAACCGTGATTCCTACGAAAGTGAGTTAGAGTAGCTTAGCTTTTCCTTTTCTTCTTATTAGTTTTGCTCGAGGACTAGCAAAAGATAGGTGTGGGGGTATTTGATCAGCATGATTTTGTTACATTTGCATGCCCATATTTATCTATCATTTGTATATAAATAATGCTACTCGGGTATTTTTAGTCTATTTTGCAGACAAAGTTGTTAGGAGAAGACTGGACCACAAAAGACTCTTTCGAGACCGTAAAGCGCGTTAAAAGGAGTTGAAGTCGAGATAGGAGGCTTGACACTGCTGAAATCAATGTCTAAAACTGAGATCAAAGAAATTTACGATCAACTCGGAAGAGTTCGAGGCCAGTTGGGAAATAACGTAATTTTGCAAAAGTCAGGGGCTCAAACGCAAAATGGATAGAGATGTAAAGTGCAAAATTAATTTAACGATTCTCCTTGTAATTTTGTAACTATTTTAGAATTTTATGCAAAATAGCCAAACCCTAGCCTATAAGTATACATGTAAAGGCTAGGGTTTGGGGAGTTTTTTTTTCTAGGGTTTTTATTTTTTTAGAATTTTTTCTCTCCTAGAAACTTGTGCGAAGATAATCAAGCCTTGGATTGTGGCCAATTTTTCAAAGTTATTTTCATCTAATGGAGGTCTCTTCTAATTCCAATCTCAGATTTTAGAGGTAAGAATTTTATTTACAGCATTTTATTTTCATTTTTATTTTTTCTGAAATTTCTCACTTTGTTAGTTTTATTTTAATCCTGTAATTTAAATAAAAAAATTATAAACAAAAAAAAGGGAAAATGTACAGAGGCGCCTGTAGGCGCCTCTGCACAACAAAAACAGAGGGCGCAGAGATGCGCCCTCCATTTGAAAAGCAAAGGGGCGCCCCTGGCGCCTCATTTTGAAGAGGCGGGGGCGGCCCCTGGCGCCCCCTGCAGGTGATTTTTTTTATTTTTTTATTTTTTTAATTAATTTGATTTTATTAGTTTAATTAATTAGAACTTTCAGTAATTTAATTAAATTCAGATAATTTTAAACTGATTTAATTAGTTTAGGTTATTGTTAGTTTTATCATGCATAGCTAATTTGTTGCAAGCGCTTAGGGGAGATGAACCTAAACTTAAATCTTGTGGACCGAGTCATTCTCTTATTTATGACTGTATGCACACCAATTGACCTACTACTTTTAGGAAATTAATTTCTAAAATAACTGGATATTTGGCAGGCTATGTATCGGGGGTTAATGGTTCATGCTTAGAGCTTTATTGCCTTGATGTTATTTGTTTAAATTAGTTAATTTATCTTTGATGGACTATGTAACAGGATAATAGCTTGTGCTTAAATCTAGTGTTCAGAATTAATGTGCCTCTTAGACATAGAGATTTGGTGTGTATTACAAACTGATATGGAGACTAAAATCGACCGCTTGATGCTAGTTTAGGGGATTCGATCCTAAGTGCTTGACCTTCCTTTTATTATAATTAGTTCACATAGCTCACAAACTCATAAAATTTTTGATCAATTCGTCTAGAAGTGCTAAAACCTAAAGAACCACCTGTCCCTGAGTATCGACCCTCAAGTGCTACATCGAACGACCGTGCGCTTGCGGTAATTTTTAAACGAGGAGACAGAATCTCCCCATCAGTAACCTTCACTAATATCTGCGTCAAATCTAGCATCAGCCGTCAGAATATGACAAACCAGGAGTTTGAGAAATTGGTGGATGACAAAGTGAAAATGCGGGCAGTTGCTATGAAAAAATAAATAATGGAAAAGCTGCGACAGGAGTGATTTCAGACGCATTCTCCCACGCCCTATTGTGAAGATGTCGCAGTACGCCCGATTCCTGCAATACATGGCGGTTATGGCAGTTTCATCTTTTCGAGCCATCTATCTGATATTCCAGAAGTAATCAATATTATTTATAATATATTTTATGCCTCATGTGTATTTTGTTAATTTCATACTTATTATTTGGTTGTCACAGGATGATTCTATTCTCTCTGATATGACCATTGACCCTGCGAACCGTGTTGTGGCTCACGAAAAGGTTCACAACACAAGGGATGATATTCAATACCTTCACACCGTCCCACTAGGATCCGATAATGTTAATATAATATCCCTATTTTTAAAAATACAAGATTTAATAATAAATAATAATATTTTAATTTTTTTACATGTATCTTGTGTTAATTATTATTCAATATGTGTTATTATTACTAATTATTGATTACTATTGTCAATTTTATTAGTGTTATTATTATTGTTAATATTATTATTAGTTTTCATTATTATCATTGTTGTTGTTGATTGTTATTAATTATTATTATTGTTATTGTTAAATATTATTGTGTATTATTATTGTTGTTCTTGTTATCAATATTGTTGATATTTATTTGTATGTGTTTTATCATTAGCCAAGCCCACATCACTTTTATCTATCTCTTAATCTATCAGCCCTATAGCCCAAACCCATTAGCATTAACCCAATATGCATTATTCTATCCCACTACCCAAACCCGTTAAGCAAACCCAAACCACTATCTAACTCCCTATATAATCACTCTTAACCTAATCCTAATCCCATCATAATCCACTTCTTCCTCTCCTTATCTTCACAGTCATCACCTGTCCTCACTGCTCTTGCCCTTCCTCCCAGGCTGTGCCCACATCTCCCCCTCTCCTCTGTCAAGATCCGCCATGCTCCTTTATCAACCCACCTAGCCTCCTCCTCTATATACTCCCTGCCAAGCCCCTCCTCCGGGCTTCTCCCCTCCTCGACCTCCTTCGGCACATCGGAGCCGCTTGCCATGACCACCCCCTCACAGTCGAGCCCCTTCTCTCCCATGGCCTTCTTCTCTCCCACGATCCCCCCCACCCAGCGCCTCTAACACCCCCTTGCAGCACATCTGAGCACAACCTTCACCCCACTGGCATGCACCTTGCGCCACCCATCCTCGGGCTCCCCTTCCCTGTCGAGCACCATCCTCCAACCAGCCCCATATTCTCCTCCGAGAGCACCCTCGTTTAGGTCACCTAGAGGGGGTGAATAGGTGACATGTTAATCTAATATCAAACAAATGAGAAATTAAAACTAATTATACAAACAAAAAATAATTATACTAACACACAAAGTATAATCAAAGAGTGAAACCGATTCCTGGTGAAGGGCTCTAGACTTTCTCTTCAAGATTTCTCTGAACTAAGAGTTGAGATGCTACTATAGCTCTCTTGGTTCAATACTTGTGTGAGCACAAACACAATATCAAGTATGTAGAGAATGAACAATAATAGCAATGTTAGATATCAAACAATCCAATCAAGTATATCTATTTAGCACAAGTAATATCAAGCAAATAAAAATATGAACAATAAAGAGCATGCAAAATATCAAACACAAGTGAGTGAGAGATAGATGAGCAATCACAAACACAAAAGAATTTTTTTGAGGTTCAAGCCACTTGCTCTACGTCCCCGCCTTCATCGCAATGAAAAATTTTCACTAAAATCGATCTGGTAAGATCATTCGGTACCGTAACACCTACAACGAGCTCCCTCAAGAACTCTTGAACCCGCAAGTCCCTCATTTGTTCTCGCAAGAATAACACACGCGAACCCGCAAGCTTGCTGAGGCCGCAACCTTTACAACTCCTCCAAATACAAAATGAAACACTTAGTGATCTCTTCTTTTGATTACTAACAAACACTCTCACAATAAGAATCATAAAGGATGAATATAGGAATGAAAAGCTCAAGCTTGTGTGAGAAAAACTAGATAGAATTGTGGTGAAAAAAACTCAAGAGAATACTTTTGAAAACTCAAAATAAACAATCTTGAAAAACTTTGTTTTGGATATGGAAATGAAGCTCTAAAACTCTGCTTAAATTTTAAACCGTATTTTTAAAAAACAAGGTTCAAAATGAAAAACTATTTTTTTCAAAACTTGTTAAATACAATAACAAAATATTTAAACACACTTGAAGCATAGTGTGTATGGATAGAATCTAATACACAAAGTAAATGATATATCCTTATTTTTTACAATAAGCTCAAAATAACTTTTGATAAATACAAAACTAAAACACATGAACTAAACTCATTAAAATAAGTTTCTAAATAATATGAAGCAACAATATATATGGATGAAATCTAATACACATATAAACCGTATAAACTTATTTTGATGAAATCTATTCATGAAACCAATATATGTATTCCTTGTAACTCTAAACCAAAACCAAGACTTAACCAAAACTATATTTTCTAATAACAAAAGTTAATCATGAAAATATTCTTTGTGTGTATATATGAGCTTGAGCAATCTACAACTAATTTATTCTTTATATTTTATCTAAAAACAAAAAACTTAATGTAACGCCCCGATCCTATAGATACGGAGACGTTATGGCGACGCATATACGCGAGGAAAAATACCCCTCGTATACGCGCTAAGCCTAAATTGTAACCAGAACAAGCTATAAATCGGAAGCATAATGATCATGAATACTGCAGTAATACATATAAGACCACACATGATAGCAATGAATAACGGGAAGAAAATGACAGCTGAATAGAAGTCAAAGGTGATATACAGGAATCAAAGAATAATAACAAGAATGAAATGCAAGTATACCAGAATCAAGGGGAGAGGACCCAAGCTCCTCGCCAGGCGAACCGTCTCATCGAACACCTGCACATTAGAACAATCGTCCAATATCTGGACGTGCAAATCCAGGGTCGTCAGAACGCGACCATGGTGAGTGTGTGTGTAAAGGGGAAAAAGCTCGTGTAGAAACAATGTGCATAAATAGTAATAAGAACAACTGCAGATATAAAAGACTGAATAACAAGATAAATAACTGCACTGTAGTATAACTGATAATCAACATGAATAAAGATAGAAGACAACTGCCACAATGATAAACAAGCAACTGATGTCAAAATATGCAACCTATCACCTGTCACTAGGCTGATATCCAAGTCTGGTCATATATATGGTCCTGGTAACAATCATGAGTCTAACATAGTAATATAAATAGATATACAGTCAGGTAATTACAGTCAGTCACAAGGCATCAACAGTTTATTATTAATTATGTCAGCGAACACCAATTGTCACATGTAATAGACGCATCCTATACTACGCCTACCACACATGCCCATCGATGCCCTTAAGTTATTGAAACTGATCGGTTGGAGACATTGTCCATGCTTTAGGTGGGTCCCGTGCATACCCGGGACCACGGCCCAGACTCCTGGCGCTGAACCAGGACCTACCGCAAGGTAGTCAGGAACATGTAAACAGGAACAGGTACATGTATAACATGTATAACAGGAAACATGACGGGGTGCCAGTCACCCCACGGGAACCCTGCAGTGGAACCCTCTTTCGGCTGCGCAACCTAAATCCTAGGTCCACCCAAATACGGACGCTGCCTCCTCCATCAATCTCCCCAATCCCAGTGCAAGTTGTTTGTTATCATGTTTTAGTTTATCAAGATTATTTAGTATACATGTTACTTGAATCACTGGGATAACTCGGTGGTAATCACGGTAACAATATCAACATGTGAAAGTCAAGGTACGGGTATAACAGGAGTATATGTAACAAGTAAACATGCGGGTGTTGTTACCGTATAATAATATTTTCCCAGCAAATTCAGTAACATGAACATGATAGTTGTCAGATAGATATCAAGAATATAGTCAGTCAAGTTTCTCAGGTAAATCAAGATATCCAGACTGAGTAACAACCTACTGTCAAGAATAGAACAATCCAGTCAAAGTATACTATACTCAGATTCTCAAGTGAAAAGTCACCTAGAGGGGGGTGAATAGGTGACAATGCTAATCAAAGGGCAAATTAAAAAAAATTTAAAGCTACAACAATTACCAGTCAAGATTCACAAGATGAATGCAAGCAAGTAAATATGACAATGATTATGATGAGCAAGAATAAGAGCAAGTATAGTAAAGTAAAGAGTGCAAGAAAGTAAACCAATCGCAAACACAAGGATATGTTATCGAGGTTCGAGCACCCAGCTCTACTCCCCGCCTTCCCCAGAAGGATTCTAGCTACTTCCACTATCACAAAGAACAATTACAACCGGAGTACCCAACTCCACAATTACAATCACAAGATCTCTGAGTAGTCACAAGACCACAAACTCTCTCTTTCAAAAATCTCTTCTCTTACAAAGGTCCTTAGAGAATAATGAGTAGAATTGAAGCTCTTTTGTGTGTAAAGGAAAAGAAATTGAAATCAGAGAAAATCTTTTGAAAACCCTTCAGAAAATTGAGAGAATTTATCACAAAAACCAAGAACTTTTGAAAGCCTTAAACTTTGAAACTTTTGAATTTTCTCTTGTAAAGATTGTTGTTTTTAAATCTCTCCCCAAACACCCCTATTTATAGGAGAGGGCTAGGGTTTAGGGATAAAACATAATTACTGATGTTTAGGAGGTAATCAGTTTAAAATATATTAATTAAACTAATTTTAAACACAAAAAGACAAAAATAAATAGCTCATTAAAAACTGCCCGTTACTGTTCAACGGCTAGATCGGTCGACCGGTGCGGTCGACCGCTAGTTCAAAATTATGACCGTTACAGGCATACGGTCGACCGCCGGTCGACCGGAAAAACCAGAGAGCAAAAACTATAGTCCGGTCGACCGCCCCGGTCGACCGACAGACATGCACACGGATACGTGCATCTGCCAGGACCTCGGTCGACTGGGACGGTCGACCGGTATAACCTGACACAGATTCGGTCGACCGGCCGGTCGACCGGAACTGGTCAAAAATCAGACTTAGAAGGAATTTAAGAAAAGATTAAGATTTTGATAAAAATACTTTTGAACAGGGATTAGTATAAAACATAAATATATATCAGTAGGCAAAATCTTGTATGCAAAATATTTTTGTATAAATTATAGGAAAACATTTTGGATTGAACATGTGCGCAAAAACGTGTGTGATAGAGCTTCAAATCTATCCACTATTCTTTAACAAACTTCTAAACTATAAAACTAAAAATAAAGTATGCATAGCAATTTTCACAATCTTTGAGCCATGCTATCCTTGCTAGAGCCTTCTTCTTCTATGATCCTTCCTTGATGTGCAATATGCCTTCATAGCTTTATGAACCTAGAAGTTATTGCAATAGCAAAAAATGGCCTCCAAATTGGTACAAACCTGAAACTCATCTTAACAAACTTTATTAGTACCAAATAGCTCATATTTGGTTTGTCATCATCAAAACCAAAAACAAATGGAGAGTGTAACCTTTTGGGCCAACACCAAGACCATCCAAATCACCACTCAACTAAATAGTCACATCTAAATATTGATCAATATCCAATGTTGATAACATAAATCTCAGTTCGACTTAAACTCCAACTAAGTCCATATACTGATCCAAGCATCAAGTAACCCGATCTCTACCATCATAACCAGTCCACATCAATATCTGAATGAATCATCACTCAAGCTATTATCAATGAAAGAATAACAAGCTGGAAAGTCCTCTACATGAAATATATCATATGTCCTCCATAACTCTAGTTCAGTACAACTCACAGTCCAACACTGAATAAGTTCATGTACCAATCCAATCGTCATAATCTTTTAGTAAAGTAAGATCACATCCAATATATCCTCGATCAGCTACTCTATAGAATAACTACTACTGATACTTAACATCAACGACATATCATCTAATGAATCTCAAATGCCAACAACGTCAATCTCATCTCAAAACAAGTCAAACTCCAATATAAGAAATATAGATTCTGGATAACCTCTAACTCAAGATCAATCTAAATCACAACTCAACTAAATCAATAATATCTGATATGACCTCAATATTCAACTAATAAAGTCATGTCTAATTACCGAACATCATTCAATGTAAATAACATACGTTCCGGATCAATCCCAAGTCATTACAACCAACTCATATATCCAATAGTCACATGATCGTCAAGTATCAATACATATCAAGTAATCTGATACATAATTGTTGTTCCAACATATAACAATATCCAGTACTAATCCTCTCACTCAAACAATCTAATCTGATTCCCAAATCCTCAAGAGTTCACATTTCTATTAAGGTCAAACATCAGTTCCCAATACTTGGCAACATATCATATACATGCTCTAAGTTTTATCATGATAAGTCAAGTCAATACCACCAATATCCATCTCTAGAAATCTTATACATCCATCTATATCCATTACACAACTCATGAGTGAAGTTCACAATCCATAAAATGACTATACACAACTGACAGACTCACATTAGTCGACTAGGGGGAAGTGTAGTCGACTAACAAGTTAGGATAAGTCGACTAGTCATTATATTAGTCGACTATAAAAGGTATCAAGTCGACTGACAGAGAACAACAGAGAGTCAGCCATTTATCTGGGAGGTAAGCTAGTCGACTAGGGGTCATGGGGTGGTCGACTAATACTTTTATTAGTCGTCTATCAATATGGACAAGTCGATTAATCCAATGCCAGAACAGAAAAACAGAGATACAACAATTCTATTCTCCCACACAATAAAATATGTAAATGCATCCACACTTGCACATATCAACATACACAATCACTACTTTACTGTATGTACATGTACACATGAAAATATAATTAAATCGATGTACATAAATACGAGGAAATCAAGGAGAAGGAGAATACACTCACATTGGGAAATCTGGTCGTCGCCGGGCGAGTCGCCGTTACGGTCGCTGTGGTGCCGCTCTTTGCTGTCGGACTGCATAGGACGGTAGCCAGGATCCTGGGGAAGACCTGGCTGCAATCTGGAGGTCTCGCGCTCGCCGGAAGGGCCTGGGACTGCCGCTCGCTCGCTGTCTGCGCTGCTGGTCGGGATCTGGATCTGCTGTGCGCGTCGTAGGGCGAGTCGCTGCCGTGGTCGCTGTGGTGTTGTTCCTCGCCATCGGACTGCATGGGAGGGTGGCCAAGGCACGGAGAAGGTTACCGTGTCAGTCTCCGACAACGGCTTGGCGTGGATCAGGAGAAATCGCTGCTCGCTGCTGGAGGTGCAGATTTGCTGATCTGGGCTGCCATGCTGCGCTGAGGAGCCTGTCATGGTTGCCGCTGGTTGCCGCGTGTCGCCGGGCTGCTGCTGCTGCGCAGGTGGATGCGCAAGGGGCTGGAGGAGATGCTGCCGCGCTGGCCTGGGCGCTGGACTCGCTGGTCTGCAGGAGGAAGGGATCCAGGGGGTCCTGCTGGTGGCCTGCTGGATGCGCACACGCCAAAGGGGCTGCTGTTTAGCCTGGTGATGCTGGTGGCTGGGCGCTGCAAGGGAGGTGGTCGGCCTGGTGCTGCAAGGCACGGCCAAAGGAGATGATGGCCTGCTGGTGCTGCCGTCCTGCTGTTGATCTGCTGGTGCTTGGGGCTGGTTGGTGCTGTGGGGACCCGACGGAGGAAGATGGCCGAGTGCTGCTGCTGTTCCCGGGCTGCGGCTGGACATAGCTCGCTGCCCTGCTGCTGTCGTCGATCTGAAGAGGTGCTGGGCCATCAGGGAAGGGTGGAGGCACTGGTGATGTTGCCGGCCAGGAGAGGGGGTTTGTTCCTGTGGCTGCAGCAAGGGAAGGAGGCGGCCACAGGTTGGGCCGAGTAGGGGTTCTGTAAGTGGAGGAGTTCTGGTTGGGGTCTCTCAACTGTGCGGCACATGAAGGAGAAGAAGAATGACGGCTAGGTTAAGAAGGAGGAGATGAATATAAAGATTAGGTTTAGGTTTAGGTTATGATTATATATATGGAGTGGTTATAAGGTTTGCGGGTAGCGGGTATGCCAACGGTTTGAGGCTTGAGTCCAATTAGATAAATGAGTGTTGGGTTTAGGCTAGCGGGCATGGATTAGGAACGGTTCTAATGGGTTATGGAATTCAAAACAGGTAATTGGGTATGGGATCACCAATGAGTATTGGGTCTATGGTGTAATGGATTGACTGGGTATGGGCTTGAACTCCAAATGGGTAACGGTAGGATCAAGGAGTAAGACATGAATATGATTCAAGGGAAGGGGAATATAATAAACACCACTACAAAATAATAATCCCACATTAGTAGTAAATTTATTTACTCAAAATAATAATAAATAATACCAATACCATTACAAGATAATAATAATAATAATAATAATAATAATAATAATTGACAGTAACAATAGCAACACTAATAATATTAATAATAATTACAAGAAAGAAAATAATAGATTAAGTTGATAAAATAATTTGTAAATTAAATTAAATACTTCAGGAAATTAAAAATACAGTAGTTTAGATTTGAGATATTACATTCTACCCACCTTAATAAAAATTTCGTCCTCGAAATTTCGATAAGGTAGGGAATGATAAAATACAGAATCAAGGGGGAAAACAAACAAGCTTCCACGTCGCTTCTGAATACATCATGGTTCCGCTATGCTTCCGCTGCGCCACTCCGATCTCTGCTACCGGCTTCAACATGAAGTGAACAATTCCCAAAAGACAAGATCAGCAAAAATAGAATAGACAAGGAGAATAGGAATCAAGATTACTCTGAAAGGATAGATGTGATCAAGGAGATCAAAAGATCAAAGAGATGGATTTTCAAAAGAGGACAGTCAATTCCAAATGGACTGAATATCATAATGGATAGTATATGTATACTGCAGTGTAATTATAACTTATTCAAGTTACCGGTAAGAACTAGGTCTCTCTTGCGAAACAAGAGTCAAAATTCAAGATCGCAAGTCGAAAACCAAGGCTCTGATACCACTCTGTAACGCCCCGATCCTATAGATACGGAGACGTTATGGCGACGCATATACGCGAGGAAAAATACCCCTCGTATACGCGCTAAGCCTAAATTGTAACCAGAACAAGCTATAAATCGGAAGCATAATGATCATGAATACTACAGTAATACATATAAGACCACACATGATAGCAATGAATAACGGGAAGAAAATGACAGCTGAATAGAAGTCAAAGGTGATATACAGGAATCAAAGAATAATATCAAGAATGAAATGCAAGTATACCAGAATCAAGGGGAGAGGACCCAAGCTCCTCGCCAGGCGAACCGTCTCATCGAACACCTGCACATTAGAACAATCGTCCAATATCTAGACGTGCAAATCCAGGGTCGTCAGAACGCGATCATGGTGAGTGTGTGTGTAAAGGGGAAAAAGCTCGTGCAGAAACAATGTGCATAAATAGTAATAAGAACAACTGCAGATATAAAAGACTGAATAACAAGATAAATAACTGCACTGTAGTATAACTGATAATCAACATAAATAAAGATAGAAGACAACTGTCACAATGATAAACAAGCAACTGATGCCAAAATATACAACCTATCACCTGTCACTAGGCTGATATCCAAGTCTGGTCATATATATGGTCCTGGTAACAATCATGAGTCTAACATAGTAATATAAATAGATATACAGTCAGGTAATTACAGTCAGTCACAAGGCATCAACAGTTTATTATTAATTATGTCAGCGAACACCAATTGTCACATGTAATAGACGCATCCCATACTACGCCTACCACACATGCCAATCGATGCCCTTAAGTTATTGAAACTGATCGGTTGGAGACATTGTCCATGCTTTAGGTGGGTCCCGTGCATACCCGGGACCACGGCCCAGACTCCTGGCGCTGAACCAGGACCTACCGCAAGGTAGTCAGGAACATGTAAACAGGAACAGGTACATGTATAACATGTATAACAGGAAACATGACGGGGTGCCAGTCACCCCACGGGAACCCTGCAGTGGAACCCTCTTTCGGCTGCGCAACCTAAATCCTAGGTCCACCCAAAATACGGACGCTGTCTCCTCCATCAATCTCCCCAATCCTAGTGCAAGTTGTTTGTTATCATGTTTTAGTTTATCAGGATTATTTAGTATACATGTTACTTGAATCACTGGGATAACTCGGTGGTAATCACGGTAACAATATCAACATGTGAAAGTCAAGGTACCGGTATAACATGAGTATATGTAACAAGTAAACATGCGGGTGTTGTTACCGTATAATAATATTTTCCCAGCAAATTCAGTAACATGAACATGATAGTTGTCAGATAGATATCAAGAATATAGTCAGTCAAGTTTCTCAGGTAAATCAAGATATCCAGACTGAGTAACAACCTACTGTCAAGAATAGAACAATCCAGTCAAAGTATACTATACTCAGATTCCCAAGACCATCCAAATCACCACTCAGCTAAATAGTCACATCTAAATACTGATCAATATCCAATGTTGATAACATAAATCTCAGTTCGACTTAAACTCCAACTAAGTCCATATACTGATCCAAGCATCAAGTAACCCGATCTCTACCATCATAACCAGTCCACATCAATATCTGAATGAATCATCACTCAAGCTATTATCAATGAAAGAATAACAAGCTGGAAAGTCCTCTACATGAAATATATCATATGTCCTCCATAACTCTAGTTCAGTACAACTCACAGTCCAAAACTGAATAAGTTCATATACCAATCCAATCGTCATAATCTTTTAGTAAAGTAAGATCACATCCAATATATCCTCGATCAACTACTCTATAGAATAAACTACTACTGATACTTAACATCAACGACATATCATCTAATGAATCTCAAATGCCAACAACGTCAATCTCATCTCAAAACAAGTCAAACTCCAATATAAGAAATATAGATTCTGGATAACCTCTAACTCAAGATCAATCTAAATCACAACTCAACTAAATCAATAATATCTGATATGACCTCAATATTCAACTAATAAAGTCATGTCTAATTACCGAACATCATTCAATGTAAATAACATACGTTCCGGATCAATCCCAAGTCATTACAACCAACTCATATATCCAATAGTCACATGATCGTCAAGTATCAATACATATCAAGTAATCTGATACATAATTGTTGTTCCAACATATAACAATATCCAGTACTAATCCTCTCACTCAAACAATCTAATCTGATTCCCAAATCCTCAAGAGTTCACATTTCTATTAAGGTCAAACATCAGTTCCCAATACTTGGCAACATATCATATACATGCTCTAAGTTTTATCATGATAAGTCAAGTCAATACCACCAATATCCATCTCTAGAAATCTTATACATCCATCTATATCCATTACACAACTCATGAGTGAAGTTCACAATCCATAAAATGACTATACACAACTGACAGACTCACATTAGTCGACTAGGGGGAAGTGTAGTCGACTAACAAGTTAGGATAAGTCGACTAGTCATTATATTAGTCGACTATAAAAGGTATCAAGTCGACTGACAGAGAACAACAGAGAGTCAGCCATTTATCTGGGAGGTAAGCTAGTCGACTAGGGGTCATGGGGTGGTCGACTAATACTTTTATTAGTCGTCTATCAATATGGACAAGTCGACTAATCCAATGCCAGAACAGAAAAACAGAGATACAACAATTCTATTCTCCCACACAATAAAATATGTAAATGCATCCACACTTGCACATATCAACATACACAATCACTACTTTACTGTATGTACATGTACACATGAAAATATAATTAAATCGATGTACATAAATACGAGGAAATCAAGGAGAAGGAGAATACACTCACATTGGGGAATCTGGTCGTCGCCGGGCGAGTCGCCGTTACGGTCGCTGTGGTGCCGCTCTTTGCTGTCGGACTGCATAGGACGGTAGCCAGGATCCTGGGGAAGACCTGGCTGCAATCTGGAGGTCTCGCGCTCGCCGGAAGGGCCTGGGACTGCCGCTCGCTCGCTGTCTGCGCTGCTGGTCTGGATCTGGATCTGCTGTGCGCGTCGTCGGGCGAGTCGCTGCCGTGGTCGCTGTGGTGTTGTTCCTCGCCATCGGACTGCATGGGAGGGTGGCCAAGGTACGGAGAAGGTTACCGTGTCAGTCTCCGACAACGGCTTGGCGTGGATCAGGAGAAATCGCTGCTCGCTGCTGGAGGTGCAGATTTGCTGATCTGGGCTGCCATGCTGCGCGGAGGAGCCTGTCATGGTTGCCGCTGGTTGCCGCGTGTCACCGGGCTGCTGCTGCTGCGCAGGTGGATGCGCAAGGGGCTGGAGGAGATGCTGCCGCGCTGGCCTGGGCGCTGGACTCGCTGGTCTGCAGGAGGAAGGGATCCAGGGGGTCCTGCTGGATGCGCACACGGCCAAAGGGGCTGCTGTTTAGCCTGGTGATGCTGGTGGCTGGGCGCTGCAAGGGAGGTGGTCGGCCTGGTGCTACAAGGCACGGCCAGAGGAGATGATGGCCTGTTGGTGCTGCCATCCTGCTGTTGATCTGCTGGTGCTTGGGGCTGGTTGGTGCTGCGGGGACCCGACGGAGGAAGATGGCCGAGTGCTGCTGCTGTTCCTGGGCTGCGGCTGGACATAGCTCGCTGCCCTACTGCTGTCGTCGATCTGAAGAGGTGCTGGGCCATCAGGGAAGGGTGGAGGCACTGGTGATGTTGCCGGCCAGGAGAGGGGGTTTGTTCCTGTGGCTGCAGCAAGGGAAGGAGGCGGCTACAGGTTGGGCCGAGTAGGGGTTCTGTAAGTGGAGGAGTTCTGGTTGGGGTCTCTCAACTGTGCGGCACATGAAGGAGAAGAAGAATAACGGCTAGGTTAAGAAGGAGGAGATGAATATAAAGATTAGGTTTAGGTTTAGGTTATGATTATATATATGTGGAGTGGTTATAGGGTTTGCGGGTAGCGGGTATGCCAACGGGTTGAGGCTTGAGTCCAATTAGATAAATGAGTGTTGGGTTTAGGCTAGCGGGCATGGATTAGGAACGGTTCTAATGGGTTATGGAATTCAAAACAGGTAATTGGGTATGGGATCACCAATGAGTATTGGGTCTATGGTGTAATGGATTGACTGGGTATGGGCTTGAACTCCAAATGGGTAACGGTAGGATCAAGGAGTAAGACATGAATATGATTCAAGGGAAGGGGAATATAATAAACACCACTACAAAATAATAATCCCACATTAGTAGTAAATTTATTTACTCAAAATAATAATAAATAATACCAATACCATTACAAGATAATAATAATAATAATAATTGACAGTAACAATAGCAACACTAATAATATTAATAATAATTACAAGAAAGAAAATAATAGATTAAGTTGATAAAATAATTTGTAAATTAAAATAAATACTTCAGGAAATTAAAAATACAGTAGTTTAGATTTGAGATATTACACTTAAACTTACAAATAAGCACTCAAGTCTTTTTGAAAATCTTCTTCTCCATCTTGACTTGATCCAAACGAGTTAGACTCCTCTTTGAGTATTTAATACGATTTTGAAGCACGAACTCTTGAATCAACACGTGCTAGTTTCAAAATTTTATTTCGAATTTTTCGTTAAAGCTAAACACCAACTAAGATCTTAATTGAATATCTGAAACTTAATGTGCACAAGATTATTAGTACTATAACTACATAAGTTAATTATTATCAAAACTAGAGTGATGGGCCTTTGGGCCAACAATCTCCCCCTTTTTGATGATGACAAAACTCATGGAGTTATATATGCATTGATTAAAGATAAGCTTCATAGAAGCTCCCTCTTAACTCATGCATAACAAAAATATAAAGATATTCAATTAAGCACATAAACAAAATATTAAATAAACATAAACATATATGCATAAATAAAAAATATTAAGTATGCATATATAAACTTTCTCAATTCTTCTCTCCTTTTTTGTCAATTCATCAACAAAGGGGTGAAGAAAAAACAAACAAGATAAATATATATGCGATATAAATTCATGAAGAGGAGAGACGTTAAGTTAACTCCCTCTGCATACATGCATTACATAAAAAAGGGATGACTAAACCCTAACCCATATAAGCATAATATACAGTGTGTAGATGGAGATGTTAAGCTCCTCCTACACATGTGTACCATATAAAAAAAAGAGGTCAAGCTCTTCTTTATATAAAATATGCTCAATATGAATCTATACATAGAAGAGATGCCAAGTTTCCCTTGCATATAAGCAATACATATCAAAACAAAATTTGAAAACCGATTAAAATAAATTTTGATACCAATGAAAACAATTATAACAAAACACCAAATTTTGATACTTGTAATCAACAACAACAAATTTTGTTAAACCAACAAACATAAATATTAAGATACCAATTTGAAGATTTTGATAACATACCAATTGTACCAATCAACAAAACAAATTTTGATACCAATGGAAATAAAATAATTTTCTAAAACAAAATATTTTTCTCAAAAAGAAAGAATTTTTCACTCTTTTTTTTTTAAAATACCAACAAAATCAATGCATAATTTTATAAAAGATATCAATTAACATTTAGATTTAAGCCAAGCTTAGCATAAAATAGTTTGTGCTATAAAGAATATGTATGAATATTTTAATTTAACACAAAAAATCACACATATGTATGTATGATCAATTTAAATACCAATTGAAGTATGATGCATACATATATAGAAAACATGTATGAGTATAAAAAAAATCAATTTTTAAGATAAGTATGTGTATAACTGATAACTACCAACCTATCATGCACATGTTTGAAAGATATTTAATAAGGTATATAAGGTATGGTCACCCAACCATCCGCCCTTAGAAGATAGAAGTTTTAAAAATAATATTTTGAAAATAATTTTAGCATAGTTTAAAAACTTTTCCAATTGAAGAATTAAAACTAGTTTTAAAAATAATTTTGAAAACTAGTTCGAAATCCTTCAAATAAGAAATAAAAATATGTATATATTTCATGAAAACATACTAATAACACAATAATTGCCACTCAAGATCTATGAAGCATGAAAATATGTGTTCATGAAAACAAAGTCATGAGTAAATATAAAGGTGAGTGTACAATAGTCATGTGAATAACATATATGAAATAAATCAATAGACTCAATTCAAAACTCATATGAAATTATTTTTATCAAAACATGATATATCATATAATCATACAAGAATCATAAAAAATAGGATATACAATGCACAATCAAACAACAAATGAGTAAATATTAGAAATAGAGCATGTATAGCATGTAACTCAAAAATTATACAAGTATAACACAAATTTTAACAAGATTTGCATATTATCATATAATATGAACATATAAACTAATATATGCTTTAAATAAAGCATATAAAATCATGAATCAACCAAAAGAAATAGGCATGTAAATCCATTAAAAACATAAAGAAAATCTCAAAAGAATACATGCATAGCATAACAACCTATCAACTCATTCTTAAACACAAAACAATTTATGATTGAGTCTAGGTTTTGTATACTAGCATAAAAATATTAAAAACAATTTTAAAAGGTGGAGTATGAAATGGTTAGCAAAACTGATGTAGTCACTTCATTTCTCCAAAATAAGGTGGTCCTCCCACCAAACTTCCTTGATAGCGATGCATCCCATGTTGTTTTCATTTGAGCTCAAACGCATTCACCATCAAGGCACCAATCCTCTTACGTTTTATGAGAGCCCGTATCTACATCAAAGACAAGTGGTGAGAATTTTGATACCCACATCTTTTTAGATCCATAGGGGTTAGCATTTGAAATCTAAACATTTTTATTTGCAAATTTAAATAATTAATTCTATCAAAATAAAATTTTGCAAGATGGCCTTTGCAGCCACAATATGTACATGTGTACACTCTAACATACATGTGAGTGGTATGTGTATGAGCATGGTGTGTATGTGATGTATGCCGTGGGGTATGTGTATGAATATGTGGAACATTTTTGTTACAAAACATGGATTCCAATTTAGAGTGATTAATAGCACATTAGCTTAAAGTGGAGCCCAAACAATCAATTCTCTTTTTCAAAATATGAATCTCATTTTTATCAAAAGAGGATGCAACATTATTAGCATGAGAAACATGGTAAGAATGAGTATCAAAATCATTTTTCTTTTTGGAAATAGAAATTTTTTCTTTTTCAATTAAAATAATTTTCTTTTTCAAAGATTTATTTTCTTTTAAAACAATCTCCTTTTCTTTTTTCACCAAAATAACTTAGTTTTTAAAAAATTCATTTTCTTTTGAAATAATACTCAATTTATTTTGAAAAGAATCATTTTTATTTAACAAAGAATTGTTTTCTTTCTTCAGCTTCCCATTTTCAATTTTTAACAAATCATTTTTTTCAAGAAGCTTTTGACAAAACAATGCTAGCTCATCATATGGCATTTCATTTTCTTCATCAAGCTCGATTCAGAATTTACCTCGAGGGGGTCATCCTCTTGAACCATGTAGCACATGTTGGAAGTGGTACTTTCTTCATCTGAGTCACTTTCTATGTCATATGGCGTTTGTTCCCCAAGAGAGATGAGAGTATTCCATATTACAAAAGTCGAATCAATATTAGAAATCTTAGATAGATATTCATCATTTAGGGTTGACTTTAAAACATGAATGACTTTTATGTTAGCCTCAAGATGCTTGCCATTAATAAAATATGAATTTTTAATGGTAGCAAGATAAACATGAATATCTAACGCCTTGAGATTCATGAATATCTTAACTTTCTAAGGTTGAGAGTTAAGAATATCAAACATAGGAGGTGCAAGAAAATTCATGTGTGTGTATGCATGCAAATATTGTGATTACTAAAAATAAGGATTTTTAACCCTAAATTGTTAGACCCAAAGCAAGACCACCAAGCTCTGATACCACTTATAAGTCACCTAGAGGGGGTGAATAGGTATGTGCTAATTTAATACCAAACAAATACGGAATTAAAACTAATTATGCAAACAAAAAACTATTATACTAACACACAAAGTATAACCAAAGAGTGAAGCCGAATTTTCGGTAAAAAGCTCTAACTTTCTCCTCAAGATTCCTCTAAACTAAGAATTGAGGTGCTACTATAGCTTTCTTAATTCAATACTTGTGTGAGCACAACACAATATTAAGCATGCAGAAAATAAACAATAATAGCAATGCTAGATATCAAATAATCCAAGCAAGTATATCTATTTAGCGCAAGTAATATCAAGCAAATAGAGATATGAATAATAAAGAGCATGCAAGATATTAAATACAAGTGAATGAGAGAAAGAAGAGCAATCGCAAATACGAGAGAATTATTTCGAGATTCGAGCCACTTGATCTACATCCCTGCCATCACCGCAATGAAGGATTTTCACTAAAATCGATCTCGCAAGATCACTCGGTACAGCAACACCTACAACGAGCTCCCTAAAGAACTCTTGGACCCGCAAGTCCTTCATTTGTTCCCGCAAGAATAACACACGCGAACTTGTATGCTCGTCGAGGCCGCAACCTCTACAACTTCTCCAAATACAAAATAAAACACTTTATGATCTCTTCTTTTGATCACCAATAAACACTCTCACTACAATAATCCTAGAGAATGAATATAGTAATGAAAAAATTAAGCTTGTGTGAGAAAATTTAGATAAAATTGTAGTAGAAAAACTCAATAGAATGCTTTTGAAAACTCAAAATAAACACTCTTGAAAAACTCTCTTATAGATATGAAAATTAAGCTCTAAAACTTGTTGGAAAACCTTTGTAAAAGATAGGAAAAACTTGCTCTAAAAACTCTCCAAATCTTATTGAAAACTAGCCAAGAGAACCCCAATTTATAGGGTTTAGAAAACTAGACGTTAGGCACAGTTTTCTGGCAAGAATGAACTGTCGGTCGATCTGTCGGTCGACCAGTCAACGGTTATATTTATGACCGTTGGGGTCCTGTCACCGCCCCCATGCCACTTGCCCTGTCAGTTGACCGCCCGATCGACCTCGAGAATGGGTTTGATCCAGTCGGTCAACCGCTGAGTCGACCGGCCCTAAAGGCAATGGCTTGTGCATGTTTCTATGCACAACGGTTGACTCATCGATCGACCGAGGCATGCTTTGGTCAACTGGTCGGTCGACTGCCAACAGCCCAAATTAGGGTTTTCAGGTTTAAATCTTGGACTTGTAAAGCTCTAAAAATTCTAATAAAATTCCATAAAATTCACAAAATTAAGTTCTTATCAATACTTTGAAATACAAATGTGTGATCAAAAATCAACATATATTACAAATAATTTAAACTATTTTTTAGGTATAGAAATTTAGGCTTAAACCGAAAATCGTATTTTTCAAAAATAAACTTCAAAATGAAAAAATCGATTTTTTTAAAACTTGTTCAAATACAAAAACAAGATATTTAAACACATTTGAAGTATAGTGTGATCCAATACACAAAGTAAATGATATATTTTTTTAAAAATAAGCTCAAAATAAGTTTTAATAAGTACAAAACTAAAACACATGAACTAAACTCATTAAGTTAAGTTTCTAAACAATATGAAGTGGCAATGTGTATGGATGAAATCCAATACACATATAAATTATGTAAACTTATTTTGATGAAATTCATTAATGAAACTAATATGTATTCTTTGAAACTCTAAACCAAAACCATGACTAAACAAAAACTATATTTTTCAAAAATAAAACTTAATCATGAAAGATATGAAATATTTTTGTGTGTGTATATGAGCCTGAACAATTCACAACTAATCTATCCTTTATATTTTATCTAAAAACAAAAATCTTAAACTTACAAAGAAGGATTCAAGTCTTCTTGAAACTTCTCTTGAAAATATTCTTCTCCATTTTGACTTGATCCAAACTTGATCCAAATGAGCTAGACTTCTCTTTGATTACTTGATCCAAACTTGATCCAAATGACCTTACATTGTTATTCACCATAATTTTCTTCAGCTCTTTTGCTCCACCGAAATCTAGGTTACAACACTTTATTAATAGGATTTTACAATACGACTCCTATTTGGACTATGAGATGATCTTGGCCATTGGATGCTTAAAGAATCTTGATCAATCCTATTAGGAGTTGATCTCCTTGATTTAGAAGGATTTTATACCCTTTAATTTTTAGAAACAAATCTTCATTGAATAGGAATTGAATCCTATTCATACTCCTGCTGAAAATAACTCGCAATCGCCTGAAAAAGAAATTGCTTCACTTTGATTTGCTTCTTCTGCTTCAAGACATCGTCTTCTCTAACTCAATTGAATTTTCTTGGACCATTATCTTCTCTTAAAAGATAGGGAAACTCCTAACAATCTCCACCTTGACTTGCTTTTCAAACCTTTAGCAAAATAACTTGAGATTTTGGATTACTACCCTAATTCTTTCCTTGGTTGTAACCATATTGTGAAGCATTTAACCTTGCCCTCTCTCCCTGCGGCCTTTGGCGGATTCACCGCATACCTTGGGTCATCTCGAATCTCGCTTGAATGCATTCTTTCTGTAGTCATCCTGCAACTCTTAGACTCATTGCAGTTTTTCTTGAAGCTCCACCGCGAAGTGAACTCCCTTCAAGCTTTTCATTGAAACTCCCTGACTTAGTTTCTTTCTCTTAGTTTGCTTTGCATTACCGCCATCACCAGCCAATTCCACTTTGTGATGCCTTCCCGGCCATGAGGTCCCCACCGGTCTTGAGGCAATCCGCCTCTAATTCTTCGATGGTCTTACCAACTTTACACGAATATTTTCAAGGGCTTGTCATGTCATGATCTTACACCGATCACTTGGTGATGGTCCACCTTTCATCGATGTTTTAACCTTGAGACTTACCGTCTTCACATAACTGCCAGGGTCTTATCGGGCCTTCCTACCGCACACTTCATGGCCTTCCTTCTATCAATCATGGCGGCCATCTACCACTGTATTGATATTTGCCAGATCTATTGTCCTATAATTGATGATCTTCAAACCTGATAGATCCACCATTGCCAGCCATAATCTCACTGTGTCACGACTAGTCCGTCGTAACATTTGCCATGATCTCGGTTGATTTCTTTAACCGATCTATACAGAATTTGCATCAGATGTTGGAATCTTCTCGATCTGCACCCACCATTGCATCCAGAGTATTGAAAAAACATAGTGTTCGACACTTTGATCGTCTGAATCTGACTTTGATTGTACGATCTACCTTCCGATCACTCTCGTCCGTTGATCATCTTCATCACCCTCCGTTATTTTTCCTTTGACTTGCTGCCACAGTGAGCCTCCATGAGATGTCTTGTACGATACCTCTGTGAGCTCATCAAGCTCGTCTTGCCTTCCGCTAATCCGATCATCACCTTCTCGTCTACTATGTTCAGATCTAATATCATTGAGCCTTGACGACTCCACCTTATTATATACTCCAAAAGTCATTGATCTTTACCTTAGAATAAATCTGAACTTTTCTTGTTGTCTTCTTCATCTTGATGCCTCCGTCGAACTCCATCAACTGACTTCTTTTTCTTCATCTAGAGCACTCGAGTCTTGAACGAATACCATCAACTCTGATACCATTTGTTGTGACTAAATTGATATGCTCTGATACCAATTGTTGCGTGCATAATCCGGAATACCATACTTACATGATACCAATAGTTGAGAGATACAGATATCCCCACCGACAACCTCAAGCACGCCATGAGATTGATTACCTCGAGCATACAAGATGAATATATTAAAAAATACAAGAAGAAGAATACACAATTCAACATGGTTCGACCCAAACTTCGCCTACGTCCACGGGGAGAGAACTTGAGAGAGCTTTATTAATAAACTTGATTCAAAGAGATCTAACATTCCTCTTGATGACACAAGAGTATTCACATTCCCCTTGAATCTACGCCTAAATTACAAGAGTATACCTTCTCTATATACAACTTCACTTTGCTCCTCTTTTTCTTGACTTTTTAGTGCCTTATATTGTTGTTCGTCATAACTTTCTTCTGCTTTTTTTACTCCACCTAAATCCTAGGTTACAACTCTTTATTTATAAGATTTTACAATACAACTCCTATATAGAGTATTAGGTGATCTTGGTCATTGGATGCTTGAAGAATCTTGAACAATCCTATTAGAATTTGATCTCCTTGATCTAGAAGGATTCTACACCCTTTAATTTTTAGAAACAAATCTTCATTGAAGAGGAATTGAATCCTATTCATACTCCTCCTAAAAAGAAAACTCGCAATCGCCTAAAAAAGAAACTGCTTCACCTTAATTTACTTCTCCACTTCAAGCCATCGTCTTCTCCAACTCAATTGGATTGTCTTGTATCATCATCTTCTCTTGAAAAACAAGCAAAATTCTAACACGCGTCTTTTATAGGCGTAAAGAAAGGAAACCCACTTAGCTTGGGTCTGAGAGTGAATTTTCTACCACCACTTGTAAATGAGGATCTGGTGTTGCGAAATTGACTGCTGTGATACCAATTATTACTCTCAGGATCAACATTTGCGGAACTTAACAATATATTCAGTACTTGCAAAAGAAAACTATTGCAAAGCAAACTAGTAATACTTAAACAAAAGAATAATAAGAAAGAACACGAGAATTTAACATGGTTTGACCCAAATTTGACCTACGTCTACGGGGAGAGAACTTAGGAGAGCTTTATTAATAACTTGATACAAATATATATAACCTTCCTCTTGATGCAAGAAGAAAGTTTAACTTCCTGAGGTTGGAGACCTCTAGAACCCCAAATTCCTTTCTGCTCCAGATCTGATCCCAGCTAATCAGGTGGTACCTTTGTAACCCTCTTTATTGCCTCGCCATAAAAGTTATGGTTGAGCTTATCCATCGTATAGATGGTCGATCTTGGAAGTTCATAAAAGGGTAGGAGGACTGAGTTAACAAGGGTGAGCCTACCTCCTATGGAGAGGGATTTACCTTTCCAACCTGCAAGGCATTTCTCGACTTTATTGATTAATACGATCCAATCACTTTTCTTGGGCTTGTCTCCCCTCAATGGAATGCCCAGATACTTAAGAGGGTAATAGTCCTCCACACAATCAAATAAGGAGGTGAAAATAGAATTAGGATGGGATCTTTGTCCAAGTAGTACGAGAGCACTTTTATGAAAGTTAATCCGGAGGCCCGATCAAACTTCAAAACATCGGAAAATCCACTGAAGAATCATTGCCTCCTCCATGTCCTGTCAGCCAAATAAGAGGGTGTCGTCCGTGTAGTGCAGGATCGATATCCAACCAGGAAGGTGGTCACTCCATGTAGCTTCTCATGTTGATATCAAATAATCAAAGTGCAAGGTGGTATCCAAATTAGTGGTCCATCCTCGCGTTCTAAGTCTTCGTCAAAGTTTTTTCTCTCTTTCACTCTCTCTAGTTGGACAATGGTTTGCTTGAGTTGAAAAGTCCTGACAGAGAATTATTTCTCCACTGATTTGGTCTTGCAACAGCAACATGCAACAAACTTCCATGGAAAACAGGCAATGGATCTTCCACAAAACAGGATTCACTATATGTGGATATTTATCATTGTTAGCACAAGAAGAACTAGAAATATGAGGAGGAGGAGCAAGGAGTAAGAGCACAAAATTTCTTTTCTATCAAATTCTTACTTATTCTTGCTTATCTTTTCATTCAAGGATGACAACACTATTTATAGACTCCTAATGACTCTTGAGATTCCACACACATTGGAATTCCACACACAATGACTCTTAAACTTCCTCACAATGACTCTTAAACTTCTTCACAATAACTCTTGGTAATTACAAGCTACATAATGCATTTGACCTCTCATCTCCTTAATTAATATTGTATTGGGAACTCCAAGGGACTTTGTTTGAGTTTATCTTTCAACAAATTCCTCCCTTAAACTCAAACATTTTTCATCCTTCATTCCAATCATCTTCTTGCAATTTTCGAATAGCACTGTTTGTAGCGGCTTTGTAAAGATATCTGCCACTTGATCACGACTCGCAACGTGACTCAGTCGCACTTTACCTTTCTTCACATGTTCCCGTATGAAATGGAAACGAACATCTATATGCTTACTCCTTTCATGGTGCACCCGGATTCTTTGCCAACTCAATTGCTGATTTGTTGTCAACTCGTATTTCGGTCGCTTCGTTTTGCTGGAGTTTTAGCTCACATAGCAAATTTCTCAGCCAGATTGCGTGGCACACGCACCATGATGCTGCCACATATTCTGCTTCGCATGTTGATAAGGTTACTATTGGCTGCTTCTTTGAGACCCATGTGAAAGCTGTGTCTCCCATATAAAATACATATCCCGATGTGCTTTTTCGATCATCTATATCTCCGCACCAATCACTGTCGGAGTAACCCACCAGTTTGTATTCATGTGTCTCCGAGTAGAATAACCCGAGTGATACAGTTCCTCGAATGTATCGAAGAATCCTCTTGATAGCCTTCAAATGTGAGTATTTCGGTTCCTCCATGAACCGACTCACTATCCCGACACTATATGCAATGTCAGGCCTTGTACATGTGAGATACCGTAGGCTCCCAACTAAGCTCCGGTATTTGTTTGCATCCACTCGATCTCCTTCATCAAATTTTGAGAGTTTCGCACCAAGTTCCATCGGTGTTGCTACCGGGTTGCAATCTTCCATCTTGTTTTTCTTCAAAATGTCTTTTGCATACGCCTCTTGGGACACAAATATTCCCAATTTTCCTTACTTAACCTAAAGACCAAGAAAATACTTCATCAGCCCCAAATCTGTCATCTCGAACTCCCGAGTCATCGCTTCTTTGAAGTCTTTTATCATCTCCTCATTATTCCCCATGAATATGAGATCATCAACATAAAGAGCAACAAACAGCAAGTTACCTTTTTTCTTCTTCACGTATAATGCATGCTCATGAGGACATTGCATGAACCTGTTCCCTTTGAGATAGGTGTCGATTCGGGTATTCCATGCTCGCGGCGCTTGCTTCAGCCCATATAGCGCCTTCTTTAACTTCAACACTTTTTTCTCCTTCCCGACTTTCATGTATCCAGGAGGTTGCTCCACATATACTTCTTCTTCAAGCACACCATTTAAAAATGCTGACTTTACGTCCATTTGATAGATTGGCCACTTGAATTGTGCTGCTTGGGATATAAGAAGCCAAATTGTCTCCATCCTCGCGACTGGAGCAAAGACTTCATCATAATCAATCCCAGCCTTTTGTCTATAGCCTTTTGCTACTAGACGTGCCTTATATCTTTCTATCTCACCTTGGGCATTCATCTTTTTCTTATACACCCATTTTACTCCTATGGGTTGATGTCCTTTCGGCAGCTCCACCAACTCCCAAGTTTCATTTCTTTCAATAGCACTTATTTCTTCATCCATCGCGGCTTGCCATTTCTTATCTCTCACTGCTTCTTCAAAAGTGATATTCTCAGCATCCGCTAGAAGACATACCAAGTGTACTTCGCTTGTTGTCTCGTATAGATCTTGCAAGCTTCGCATCTTCGGTTGTCTTGGTTCTTCTTCATCATCAGATGTCGGAGGGCTTGTCTGTTTGATTATCGGTGCAGAGTTTGATTCTTCTATTTCTTCCTCCTGCGTCACCTCTTTTTTGTTGTTCCAATCCCTTGCGCTTTCTTCATTCACTTGCACATCTCGGCTTACAACCACCTTTTCTTCGATCGGGTCGAATAACTTGAAAGCTTTTGTCTTCTCGTCATACCTGATGAACACGTACTTCTTACTCTTGTCATCTAGCTTGGTTCTTCTTTGATCCGGTACGTGCGCATAGGCCACACTACCGAATATTCTCAAATGTGATACGGTTGGTTTTTGTCCGCTCCAAGCTTCCTGGGGTGTTTGATCTCCCATCTTCGCATGTGGGCACCGATTTTGCACATACACAGCACATTGCACCGCTTCTGCCCAAAATTCTTTTGGCATGTTTTTGCTCTTCAACATCGACCGAACCATATCAAGAATAGTCCGTTTTTTCCTCTCGGCCACACCATTTTGCTGAGGTGAGTATGGTGCAGTCAAGAATCTTCTGATTCCTTGTTCCTCACAGTAGCTTTTGAAAGCAGTTGACATGTACTCTCCGCCTCTGTCCGATCGTAAGGCCTTGATATAAAGACCAGTTGTCTTCTCTACTTGCATCTTGAATTTCTTGAACACCTCGAGTGCCTCGGACTTTTCTTTCATGAAGTAAACCCAAGTCTTCCTTGTGTAGTCGTCAATAAAGGTGATAAAGTACCTCTTCTCACTGAATGACTTAGGTGTGATCGGGCCACATATATCGGTATGTACCAACTCGAGAGAACTCCTTGCACGATATTCCGTCCTTTTCTGAAAAGTGTTCCTTGTTTGCTTGCCAAGTACACACCCTTCGTAAAATTTCTTGGTGTAGTCCATATCTGGTAACCCGTGGACCATATGCTTCTTTGCTAATTCTGTTAGGCCGCCATAATGTAAGTGTCCGAACCGCAAGTGCCACAACGAGACTTTGTCATCCATGTTAACTTGCAAGCACCTTTCTCGCACACTTCTCAAGTTGAGTTTGAACATCCGATTCTTGGCCATCTCTACTCGTGCAAGTAACCGGCCTCCTTTGTCCTTCAAGTGTAACATTCGATCTTTCATGAAGATCGAATATCCCTTCTCTAATAGTTGGCCCATGCTGAGGATATTACTTTTCATGTCAGGCACATAGTAGACATCCTCAATTGTCCCTTCTTTGCCATCCTTTTGAGAAAAGCATATTTTTCCTCGGCCTTTGACTTGAACCTTCGACGCATCTCCAAATGACACGTGCCCATCTTCTATCTCTTGGATCTCCATAAAGAGATGTTTGTGCCCACTCATGTGATTGCTAGCGCCTGTATCGAGATACCAGACCGAGTCGCTATCAGGAATAATGTCTTTATAGGCCATCATGAGAACACCATCGTCTCTTATCTTCTCTTCCGTGACTAGTTTCGCATTTTCTTCTATCTTTTTGTCAGAGTAGCACTCTTTTGCGTAGTGTCCATATTTGCCGCATTTGTAGCACTGGACATTTTGACGATTTGACCGGCCGCCTCTACCACGACCGCGTCCTTGACCACGCCAATTTTGTTGGCTCGGCTGGTCCTTTTCTTTCGAGTTGTCTCCGCGTCCGCAGCCTCTACCGTAACCACGACCTCCACGGCCACGTCCTCGACCACGCCAGTTTTGCTGGGCATACATCGTCTTATCCTCCTTGATAGTTGCCTTAGATTGTAAGGCCTCTTCGAGCAGATCTTGTTTCTTCTTCTTCCGTTGCTCATGCGCCTCGAGAGAACCGGCGAGATCATCTATGGTCATCTCCTCCAGATTCTTCGACTCCTCAATTGCGCATACAACATTTTCGAAATTCTCGGTCAATGACCGCAGAATCTTCTCCACGACCCTTGAATCGGTTATGGTTTCTCCATTGCGTTTGAGTTGATTCACCACCGTTTGTACACGCGTGATGTAGTCAGATACTCCTTCTGACTCCTTCATTTTCATGGCCTCCAATTCACCTCGTAGAGTTTGAAGCCGCACTTGTTTAACACGGTCGGCGCCTTTGAAGACTTTTTGCAAAATCTCCCATGCCTCCTTCGAAGTTGCCGCACTAGCAATCTTCTCGAACCCCGACTCATCTACCGCTTGGAATAAGAAGTAGAGAGCGATCTTGTCTTTCGTGCGCGTTTCTTTCAACGCCTTTAACTGATTCGGCGTCATGTTATCAGTAGTAGCCGGCTCTGTGTAGCCGTTCTCAACTACTTCCCACGCGTCTTGTGCACCAAGCAACACCCGCATCTGAATGCTTCAATTGTCATAGTTCGTCTTTGTGAGGCGTGGTAGCGGCATCTGCCCCAGCGGTGTAGGCTTTTGTCCCAGCGGTGTACTCCCGGAATTCGCCATGGCTGTCACCGACGGTCTTCACCTTCAGCACTTGTCTTCGCTTTCGGTACTTAGTTTCGCCTTCGCACTTAACTTCGCCTTCGGCAACTTGTCTTCGCCTTCACCTTTAGCACTTGTACTCGCCTTCGCCTTCAGCACTTGTACGAAGTGGTAGGGGCGGTCTTCTCCAAGCTTCAAGCTTCAAGCTTCACAATGGGATCACCTCCCAAAGAGGCTTCAAGCTTCACCTTGCTTCAAGCTTCAAGCTTCACAATGGGAATCACCTCCCAAAGAAGCTTCAAGCTTCACCTTGCTTCAAGCTTCAAGCTTCACAATGGGAATCACCTCCCAAAGAAGCTTCAAGCTTCACCTTGGCTCTGATACCAATTTGTTAGCACAAGAAGAACTAGAAATATAAGCAAGAGTGAGCAAGAGTTTGATAGAAAAGAAATTTTTGTGTTCTTACTCCTTGCTCCTCCTCTTCATATTTCTAGTTCTTCTTGTGCTAACAATCATGTCACAGTGTTGATTTTAACCAATCAGAAATTTCAAGCCCAAATTCTGATGACCTTTTGTTCTTGATGTCGTGAGCCACTGTATCTTCTGCGTTATACAATGTTATACAATGTTCTAATGGAATGTATTTCAACAATCAATAGAAATTTCAATCAAAAGAAATTTCATGCCCAAATTCTGATGACTTTTTGTTCTTGATGTCATGTGAGCTATGGTATCTTATATAATGGTCTAACCTTTGGCTCCATTTCTGTTCAGTATCATTCATAAAGAAAGCTGAAGCAAGAAAGAGAAGCAGAATTGCTAGTAAATGAAGGCTAGGGGACTTTTGTTTCAACTATCTTTATGCCTGATACAAACAGCAGCAAGCCTTTGGCAGCCCTTGGACAGAGAGGCATTTAATTTTTCTCTGGCCTACTCAATGAATGATCCCGACCCTGCGAAGTCCAAGGTTTTGCCACAACTTAATGGGATAATCTCAGAGGCCACACGGACTTTGTGCCATACTGCAAGAAAGAATATGTCCACTGTTGCGTGCCGGCGCAAGAACAGCCACTGCTATGATGTGCCGTATGGTGAGGGGTATCCCTGCAATTGTTCTCATGGATTTGAAGGCAACCCATATATATATCTTCAATGGATGCAAAAGTATCTTGCATTTCTATGTATCATTTATTCTTTGTGGCAAGAGGCTGGATCACAGCTGAATCTCAACAAAATAACTAGTTCAATTTTTCACTCGCAACAATCAGTTCATCTTAATGTCTCAACAACATTAAATTTCAGTTATAAACACATAACAATCTGACTTAGATTTCTTGTTTCTCTTGTGGCTTGACAGATATCAACAAGCATGATCTCAAGGCAAATCCTTGCCCGGGATTATTGTGTGAATAACACTGGAGGAATTTCATGCTACTGTCCACAAGGCACGCGCTATGCAATTAATGGAAGCGTCCCGTTTGTCAGCCACTGGATGATCCCAACCCCTACTACAACATCCCATAATGGTAGATTATTTTTCCAACACACACCTTGAATTGTTTTGCTTGGTTAAACTTCTTTCAACAATTTCATCCTACTGTCCACAAGGTCCGTTTTATGCAATTAATGGAAGCTTCCCGTTTGCCAGCCACTGGACGACCCCTACCCGTACAACATCCCGTACAACAACAACAACAACAACAACTAAGCCATTTGTCCCAAGTGTTTGGGGTAGACTACATGAACCAAAAGAGAATTACGCTGGATCGGGCACATGGATCAGCTTTCTTCACTCATTCCTATCGAGCAATATGTCTTCATTAAGACTTTTAGCCTCTATATCTTGTCATATCACATCCGTCTATGTTTTCTTTAATCTCCCCTTCGTTCTTTTAACTTGCCCTAATTTGATACGTTCTACTCGCCAGACTAGCGCATCTATAGGTTTACGTCGTATATGATCAAACCATTGTAGGTGATTTTCTCTCATCTTCTCTTTAATATGAATATCTTCATTTCTCATCTTCTCTCTTCTTGTGTTACCACACATCCAATGAATCATGCACATCTCTGCTACACTCTAACTTCTGGGTATGATATATCTGTATGGTCCAACATTCTGCGCCATATAACAAATCTGACCTAATAGCAGTCCGATAAAACTTTCTCTTTAGCCATAACGGAATATTATGATCGCATAAAACTCCTGTTGCGCTCTTCCATTTCAACCAGCCGGCTTGGATTATATGGTTGACATCACTATTGATCTCCCCATCTTTTTAGATAATAAAACCCAAGTACTTAAAAGGACTGCTCATCGGTATTCCTTATCCATCTAGTGTCAAAATATTATATCTAGGATCCTCTGTTTTGTAACACGCCGCTCCCGGAATACGTACTTAGTTGCGTAGTCAGATTTTTCGATCGTATTTTTCGATTTACTTCCTGTATTTGTTTGGTATTATGAATTATTTATATGATCGTTTTGTCTTGGATCCGGATTCACGGACTCAGAGTCAGCCCTAGTCTGGACCAAGAGCCCGATCCTAGTAAATTGCTCGATTTGGTCTTTTCGCTATTCCGATTTGACCGATTTCAGTTTTAAACATCATTTTCCAATATTTTAGATTTTCTATGATTTTTTGAAATTTTCCTGAATTGAATTGAAAATCTTCAAAACCGGTGTCGACTAGTGCCGCTGACTGATTCTCGGATTTTTAATTTATAAACCGATTGGAATTACTAGAAGTGCCTTTTTACATTATTTCTTAAAACCACATTTCCTATCTAAATACTTTTTCTGAGGATTTTATGAATTTATGAAAATTCCACCGGATTCGGTATTGGCCAGTATCGCTGGTTGATTCCAGGATTTTTAGTTTACAATCGGGATTGAATTTCTAAATTCCGCTTTCACTTTACTTCTTAAAATCATATTTTATTCTTTAATACATTTTCTGAGATTTTTCGGAATTTATCAAAATCCGGCCGACCCGGTACACCGGGTCGGCGGTTGACTTCCAGATTTTTAATTTGAAAACGGAATTTTATTTCTGAAAACCGATTTCATATT
The DNA here is from genome assembly GCA_038442645.1 of Agave tequilana. Lineage (NCBI taxonomy): Eukaryota > Viridiplantae > Streptophyta > Magnoliopsida > Asparagales > Asparagaceae > Agave > Agave tequilana. Next base: position 6,071 of record JAVJIF010019478.1, on the reverse strand, counting down.
ATTCTTCAGGATGACGCTTTCTACCTCTGGGTATTTTTGGGGATTTTTCTGGAACAGTCGATATTTCGCGGCCATATTATAATATTATTATTTAATCTTTTCTTTCTTTCTTTCTTTCCTTCCTTTTCTTTTTCCCTCCAACCGACTTCAGCCCACTCCCCTCCACGTGGGCCACATCCCATCACCACACCCCCTCTCTCATCAATCCCATCCCTCATCATCACCTCCCTTTTTCCTTTTTCTTTTTCTTTTCTTTTTCTTTCTTTCTTTTTCTCTTCTCCTCATTTTTCTTTCTTCTTCTTTTCTCCATGAGAGGCCAGCACCCAACCGGCCACCACCACCTCCGGCCACCTCGACGCCGGCGAGGAGGTCCCCCTAACTCCGGTGGCCGCGCCTCCTCACCACCATCACCAACAACCCCACCATTTCCATCCTCCTCAAAAATCATCACCATCTCAACCTTCCTCTTCTTCTTCATCATCTTCAAAATCAACCACCTCCACCACCATCTTCTCCACCCAAACACCACCAAAATCACCTTCTCTTCCACCACCACAAAACTTCTCCACCTCCAAACCCAAATCCCCTTTCCTTCCCCTCTCCTTGGGGTGGACGGCGCCACCCCTGTTCTGACGCCGCCGGCGATGTGCAGGCGGCCGTGGGCGGCCAGGGGGCCTGCCTGGGCCCCCTGTGAGTGGGCTGAGGGGGGCAACAGCCCCCTCTCCTTCTTTTTCTCCATCTTTCTCACTCTCTCTCTCCCCCTTGATCTCTCTCTCCTTTCCCCTTCTTGTTGGCGCCGCCGGCGGCCAGGACCGCCGCCGGCCAGGCCTTCCATGGCCCACGGCCCCGTGGGCCCTGCTTGCGTGAGGGAGGGCTGCGTGAGCAGCCCTGCTCTCTCTCTCTCTCTCTCCAGTTCTCTCTCTCTCTCCTGTACCTCTCTCTCTCTCTCTCCTGAATTCTCTCTCTTCTCTCTCTCCTCTCTCTACAATCTCTCTCCCTCTCTCTACTAATTCTCTTTCTTTCTCTATCTAGATCTCCCCCACTAGTTCTCTCTTTCTCTCTCTCTAAATTCTCTCTCTAGGAATCTCTTTCCCTCTCTTTCTCTCTCCTGTACTGTCTTTCCTTATCTCCCTGTCTCTCTCTATTATATTACTGACGCGGATCTCACCCCCGCGTCCCGATAACCCCCTTAACGCGGATCTTCGCGTTCTTGGCATCTGTTCAACGCGGCCTTCGCGTTCTTGTATCGACGCAGCGCGGAGTTCAGGCCCGCGTCTGTGTCCCTCTCGTGTCAACACGACGCGGAGATAATACCCGCGTCTGTGTTCTCCTCGTGCCCTGACTTGAACGTGGGTCTCGAACCCCGCGTTCGTGGCATCTTCGCGATGCGACTCCCGCGTCTGTGATTACCGCGTCTGCTATTCCCGCGACGCGACTCCCGCGTCTGCGACCCCCGCGTCTCACTCTCATAAACCCGTGTCTCCCTGTGTCTCTTTCTCTCTCCTCTTCACTTTCTCTCTCTAAATATTTATATTTTATTTATGGCGCGTGCGCGAGTTCCATGGATTTCGGACTTTTCGGCATTCCGGTGATTTAGGCGAGTGTCCTCGCTCTCGCCTCCATTTGGGTTTCCCCGCTTTGTCGGGTCGACATGTATTTTACTCCATGTTTTCATGTATTTTGTATTAGGCTGAGTCCCTGTATCTGTGTATGGCCGAGTGCCAATGACTGGACATGTATTGCTCTGTGACGAATGCTTGTATTAGGGTAGTTTAATTCTTGTACATATACCATGCCTGTGATGTATTTTACTGCTTTATACTATGCGTGGCCGACCCTTCAGCCTCCGGTCACTCACTATCTCGAAAGAGACGTGATTGGGACCGTCAGGTTTCTCTGGACCCTTCAGCCTCCGGTCTCTCACTATCTCGAAGAAGACGTGATTGGGACCGTCAGGTTTCTCAGCTCCGTCTGGTGAGCATACTTAGCGCTCAGCGCTTTATTCACTAAATTCGTTTAGGCGAGATACTGCCGGATTTTCTACTCGTATCTTAAACCGAGTTGTCCCGGTAACCTCGCAGAGCGCATTAGTGTCTAAACCCTGTTCGCTGCCTGTGCCTCCAGCTTGTTCAGCTCCGCCTGGTTATCATGATCAGCGTTCAGTACTTTACCACTAGATTCGTGTAGGCGAGATGCTGCCGGATTTTCTACTCGCACTTTAAGCCGAGTCGTCCCGGTAATCATGCCAGACGCTCCAATGTTAAATACTGTTTGCTGTCTGTGCCTCCAGCTTGCTTAGCTCCGCTTGGTTGTGCTCAGCTACTATTCTATCACATGCCATGTACTTACCTGACATGCTTTACACATGCTACTATTTAATACCTGTTGCATTACCTGTCAACTGTTGTGTTATCACCTGACACCATGACATGATACTTCTTGGCAAGACCTCTTGTTATGACGTGACTTGCCACCGGACTGATATCAATCTCTTGACATGATTGGTCACCTGCTAAATATCATCCTCCTGTCATGCTATCACTTGACACCCGGCATGATATACTTGACTCTCATGATTATCACGATAGCGGGAATGATGACCTGACATCTTGATAGTACAAACTGTACTCCTGTTACACATGTGATACCTTATAGTACGAACCAGTACTCCTGATATACATGTATTCCTGATAATCCTGACTTGCTCTTGCTCATTCCCGAAATCTGATAATCATCTAATAAACCATAAAACTGGACAACTTGCATCGGGTCGGGGAAACTTGCGGCTATCAATATGTGTTCGTGTTTACAGTGGTACTAGGCATGTTGTGCAACTAAAACTTCCGGTCTGACCTGTGGGCCTCCAGGCGACCGAGGGGAGTGCTGGCTCCCTCATTCCTGGTACCATCTTGATAAGGGCATTCCATAAGACCCTCCTGTACGCCTTGCGGCTGGTTCCGAGCACCAGTAACGGAACGTCATGGACCGTGGTCCCGGGCAAGCACGGGACCCACTGTAACATAGTTCGTTGATACCCCCGTTGGTTTCCAATAACAACCTTGTTTTACTCAGATATGGATATATGTGTGCTGGGACGCTAGTTCACATATCTAGATATCAGGGTAAGACGAGTAATAATAATAATAAAGTGCCAAGATAATAACCTGCTCTTTAAGTTGTAAGTAGAAGTATGTGGAATGGGACGCATACTGAAGCCTGCAACTTAGACGGCTATGAATCTGTGATATGCCTCGCCATATTTGCTTGTATTGGGTTTTACATCGGATTTCCGGTTTTATGATTATTATTATGTTAGCTGCTCATACCCTGCTTTATCCCTTGTCTTCTATCACACCAGTCTCCTGTTCTTATCTTATCATACCATGAATACTTCCTGTTTGATATCACTTGTTCTATGTCTACTAGCTCCTGCATGTTTATACTCACGACACGGTTTTCAATGCATGATTATGATTCGATTTTATCGATACACTTGTACTTATCTCAGCACGCCATCTGGCCTTTGTATCACCACTCGCCTGGGGAGTTTCATCTGACTCCCCTGGATCCTCATGTCCAGGTCATGGAGCTTGGAGCGTGTGGATTCCCCTAGTTGCTGATCAGAGTGGCGCAGCTGAAGCATGGATCCCCAGCAGATCGTCTGAAGCTCTATCCTTCCAGGCCCCCTGTGTGCCTCTCGAGTTTTCCTTTTGTAAACTCGTGAGTGCCTGTGTACTGTTCATACTTGTACATTTCTTGTAATCTCGCAATTGCGCATATCAGTGATGTAATATTTATGTAATATTGGATCACCTCTGGTGATAACTTTGTAATTGTACTCATATGTTGAAATGTATAATGCACCACTTGCTTCCGTACTCTGATTCTTGCCTGTACTGATGCTTAGCGTATATACGTGAGGGTATTTTTGACCTGCGTATATACGTTGCAGTAACGTCTCCGTACCCGCCAGGATCGGGGCGTTACAGGGTGGTATCAGAGCCTAGGCTCTCGCATCCTCAGTACGTCCAGATGGCAAATTAATGGTAAGGAATTTGCAACTGGAATGCATGAGTCCTGGTTATACAATCCAACTACAAGTACAGAGTTATCTATTCTTGATCATCCTTCCTTGATTCCTAATCTCTTCCATCCTTCCCCTGTTTTGGTTTTTCGAACCTTTATACAAACTTAAGATATGGATATACTAGAGAGGTAGCGGCTAGTTCTGAGTGAAGCTATGATATGATCTCTTCGGCTAACTCTATGAAGCTCGGGTATTCTCAGGATTGATCTCGAACGGTTTATCTTTCAGAAGTCAGTAGTCGGGATTCTCTACGGATATTCTATATTCTCTCGCTATATCTTTCAGAGTGATCGATGCTTAGTCTTCGGAATTCTTACTATCAGGTCTTCTTTATTATGCTCAGGACTATCGGGGTTTTCCTTATCTTTAATATTCTGGCTCATCCTCAGAGTGACATTAGTATGCAGTACAGCGGGAATCCTATTGCAAAGCTATGTTATCAATCAGTATTATTCGGCATTGTTCAAAGATTTATACAGCCAGAAGCGCAGAAGATATCTATATTCTGATTATTGTTCGGTCAATATGAGAGCCCTACCTATAGTGCTTCATATCTTAATTGGTATAAATTCCACCCTTATCCTCTTTGTGTTCAATTTACCCCTTATCGAAATTGCGAGGACGCAATTTTTTGTAAGGTGGATGGATTGTAACACCCCGCTCCCAGAATACGTACTTAGTTGCGTATTCAGATTTTTCGATCGTATTTTTCGATTTACTTCCTGTATTTGTTTGGTATTATGAATTATTTATATGATCGTTTTGTCTTAGATCCGGATTCACGGACTCGGAGTCAGCCCTAGTCAGGACCGGGAGCCCGATCCTAGTAAATTGCTCGATTTGGTCTTTTCGCTATTCCGATTTGACCGATTTCAGTTCTAAACATCATTTTCCAATATTTTAGATTTTCTATGATTTTTTGGAATTTTCCTGAATTGAATTGAAAATCTTCAAAACCGGTGTCGACTAGTGCCGCTGACTGATTCTCGGATTTTTAATTTATAAACCAATTGGAATTACTAGAAGTGCCTTTTTACATTATTTCTTAAAACCACATTCCTATCTAAATACTTTTTCTGAGGATTTTATGAATTTATGAAAATTCTACCGGATTCGGTATCGCTAGTATCGCTGGTTGATTCCAGGATTTTTAGTTTACAATCGGGATTGAATTTCTAAATTCCGCTTTCACTTTACTTCTTAAAATCATATTTTATTCTTTAATACATTTTTTGGGATTTTTTTGGAATTTATCAAATCCTCCGGCCGACCCGGTGTAGACCGGTATCGGCGGTTGACTTCCGGATTTTTAATTTGAAAATGGGATTTTATTTCTGAAAACCAATTTCATATTATTTTTTTCAGTGACGCTTTCTACCTCTGGGTATTTTTGGGGATTTTTCTGGAACAGTCGATATTTCGCGGCCATATTATAATATTATTATTTAATCTTTTCTTTCTTTCTTTCTTTCCTTCCTTTTCTTTTTCCCTCCAACCGACTTCAGCCCACTCCCCTCCACGTGGGCCACATCCCATCACCACACCCCCTCTCTCATCAATCCATCCCTCATCATCACCCCCCTTTTTTTCCTTTTTCTTTTTCTTTTCTTTTTTCTTTCTTTCTTTTTCTCTTCTCCTCATTTTTCTTTCTTCTTCTTTCTCCATGATAGGCCAGCACCCAACCGGCCACCACCACCTCCGGCCACCTCGACGCCGGCGAGGAGGTCCCCCTAACTCCGGTGGCCGCGCCTCCTCACCACCATCACCAACAACCCCACCATTTCCATCCTCCTCAAAAATCATCACCATCTCAATCTTCCTCTTCTTCTTCATCATCTTCAAAATCAACCACCTCCACCACCATCTTCTCCACCCAAACACCACCAAAATCACCTTCTCTTCCACCACCACAAAACTTCTCCACCTCCAAACCCAAATCCCCTTTCCTTCCCCTCTCCTTGGGGTGGCCGCGCCACCCCTGTTC